>UYYA01004132.1:0-105514 GCA_900624975.1 Angiostrongylus costaricensis | reverse complement strand
AGGGACCATCGACTCGGATCACCGGCTCTGAGGAAGACGAAGACGTCGAAACGTTAGCCGAAAATAAATATATTTATCAACCTCGTGTAAGCTTATCAAGAAAGAATACATATTGATTAATCACACCGAGGTTTAGGGAAGGTCGGTTTCGAAATATTACTACGCTTTGTGCTAGCTGATAATACACCGACCTCTGCACGATGTGCGCAATGATGTATGTCCGGAAGAAATACAAGTTGTTACCACCGGACATTGTCATTATATATCCACCATCAGCATCGTGTATAAAAGGGCATCACTGAGTGAGGATGCCTCATTCGAGAAGATGGCTCACTGAAGAAGATCTGGCTCGACACGAAGGCGAAGACGCAACGTCGAGGCGAACAACAAGCAGGGACCATCGACTCGGATCACCGGCTCTGAGGAAGACGAAGACGTCGAAACGTTAGCCGAAAATAAATATATTTATCAACCTCGTGTAAGCTTATCAAGAAAGAATACATAAAGAATAATAACACCTCGCGTTTGCTCAACAAAAATACGAAGAAAATCACTTGATCAATGCCGAGGTTAATAGAAAGTCGGTCGTGGCAGTAAAAAAATGCTCCTTGCTGGCTGATAAGGATAGCGGCTTCTGCAGGATTGATTGTCCGAGGAAAACAAGTTACTATCAGTGGACAATCACAGCTATCGACCATCAGCATTGTGCATAAAAGGGCATCACCGAGTGAGTATGTCTCATTCGAGAGATGGTCCGCTGAGAAAGACACAACTCGATACGAAGGTGAAGAAACCACATCGAGACGAAAAAGAACGGTGGACTAACGACTTGGATCGTTTGCTCTGATGAAGACGAAGACGTCGAAACGTTAACCGAATAAAACTGTTTATCGACTTCGTATAAGCTCGTCAAAGAAAGGATACATATTGATTAATAAAAAAAACGTTGAGTTGAGAATCTTCCAGAATTGTTATTCTTAATACGAACCAGTAAAGTTCGAGTAAATTGGTTAAGCACTAGTTTTGTACTTCCACGCCTTAGTAGACATAGATGTAATACTTCGAGGATTAATGGTAAAATGAGATTTCCATTGAAATTTGATGAAAGGAAACTCGAGATGAGCACTAAAGCATACTTAGCTCGATTAATGAAATAGAAGAGAGACACAGTTAATTAGAAACAAACAGAAATTTCGTACGAAACTGTCTGAAATAGGAAAAGAGCTCTTCGACTTTATTTCGCTTTTTTCTGGGTTTCTGCCGATGACAACTATATAATTCCTCAAGAAAGTCTTTCGTAGATAAATATCAATATACGAAATTTTCTTGAACTGTTAGGTGCAAGCTCAATCTGCCACCCAAGATGAGACTAGCAAATAATGAGACTGTGGAGCGGGAGGTGCAGTAGTTAAAGAGGTCTTGCAGTGCACGCGTAGTTCTCAGTTCGATAACGTATTGGATCAAGCGAGCTTCCTATTACTCTCAGGAATTAGTAAAGCCGTACCACACTTGTCTGAGAAAAGGTCTCCTCAATCCACAAAGGCTGAAAGCTGCCTTTAGTTAAGGCCTGAAAACGGTCTAGTAGACCTTTCCCAGGATTCCAACTCGACCAACAATCCGTAGAATGAACATTCATTAATGATGTGAACTCCTCAAAAGACAACTGCACAAATACGCGAATCCGGAGATCTTCGTGGATTACGGATGCGAGAAGAACAATAATGAAAGAAGTGCTGGGATCCTAATAACATGAGGGAACGGGTCATATGAATAAACGAAAACAACTGGAGGCTAGTTTATCACGTAACATACCCATATATAGACATTTCTTCATGGAAATGGAATTACTCTGGAAATATCCTGAAAGGAATAATATGTTTCCTCTAGCAATCTCATAAACAACTGCTCCAAGCAACACGTTTCACGGTTTTCTAGCACCAAGAACTCGTTCGATTTTATGTACCTCACACAATCGAGAACGATTCGCTGGCATGGGCATTCCACCCATTTCGGACCATCCGAGGAATCGTTTTCATCGATTTTAATGTCATTTGACGAAGTGATTCCGTCATGATAAAACCAATCCCCACATTCAACTTGAAAACAAAAACAAAAATACATTAGATCAAATACAAACAAAATACGGATAAAATAAAAATAAAAAGGAAAACTAAAGACATCTACAAATTAAGCGCAGTTATACTGAGGTAATTAATAGAATAAAAGTCAACTGATCGTTATGAACCATTATGGGCAAGTATTTTCCATTTCACATGACACGACATCATATATTTTCCGGATCCAAGAATGCTTCTTGGAAACGACTCATTTCCTTTCTTCCACCATCCACAATCGGCGTGTGGGTTCGACTGTTGCTTGGGGATTTTTTCGCCCTTGTGAATGTCGTTGAATGCCGGTCGAGCAGAAGAATCTTGGGATACCCATGCTATGGCGCCCTCAGATCTTCATTACAGGCAATCGTTACTTTCCGGAATAGAGGAGATCGAGATGTTTCCAGGCGAGTTTGGCACCAATATCGTGATCCTGATGGGAACGAGGGGTCGGTTAGCCCGCTAGAGCATTAATGGACTGCCTTACGCTTGTTGAATAGCAACCTTACCACTGCGCTACCCGCACATAACGAGTAGTGGAAAATATTAAACAGTGAAAACAAAACCCTTGAAACATGCATTCTAACAAATTCTGCTCCAATAAATTTATAAGAATTGGAAAAAAATGTTGCCAAGCTATTCAAGCATAAATTTAAGCACGAGTTATCGAAGAGAACAATCATAGCGAAGGATTCTAAAACATCACTGAAAAAAACAGTAAAGTGTAGGAAAAACGTCAAGTAAGAATTTCCCGTTAAAGGATGGCAACAGCAACAAATCCTTGTTAGGTGCATGTGGCAGCTCATTTGTTTTGAATGAAGAAAAGAAAAGAGCTAGCATCGATAACAGAAATTTGAGATTCTTAGACGAAGTAGACAACATGGTGATTAGACTAACACACAGAACCACACAAGGATGAGTGTAGGTAGTGCAGAAGCCGATATACATAGCGTAGTTGGTTCGATCTCCTGAGCAACCTCCTAGTATCCATCTTTCTGGGACTGGAAAGTTGGTAGAGACTTTTCTGTGAGGATAAAAAGCACTGAGCCGATAAATTAGCATAAGTCCTAGGATTAATGGATGGACTAAACATGCATTCACTCAACACTACGATGCTTAATGTATTCCGGTGCATGCCACATCGATAATGCTCACCCTAACCAAAAAGTGGACTCACCCGCCGAGAATTTGCGAGCATAGGGTTTTCTTGGTTAATCACAATCACAAAATCTTTGAAGAACGTCAACTACTTTAAACCCTTAAAAAAAAACCAAACCATATCGATTTTCTATCGGTAGCAATTAACGATTCTGGTTTCCCCTGGCTGCTAAATACCTGATGATGGACGGACAGCCAAAAAGGGGGTTTTCGTGAGGCTGGACGGACACAGAGCAAAGCAAATATCGGCGGGGAATTAAAATAGATATAATACCAATAATGTCACGTGACCCACTTCTTGGAAACGATATGTTTTCTTTCAGTATCTTATATTACGACCACGTTGCGTTCAAATTGGACGACTGCATACTGAACAGCTCAAAAAGCATGTAGTACGATACTATCAGGTAGTTCCAAACGTCCTTGAATAGAACCATTAACGTCTGGTGCGGCACAATCACAGACTTACACACTTAAAAAAAATCGCGAACATTAGAATTTGTAGATTTGCCATTCTCCAAGTGACCAGTCAGAGGTGAAAACAGATATGAAAAACGAATAGAAGTGACCGAACAACTCTCCGCCGTTCACACTGGCTCAAGTTGACGATGAACAACAACTGCACATGAACACCTGCAGGACGCCCTACGTTTGGAATTAGGAAACTGTGGTGAAAATTACCAGCAACTATCTTCATGAGAATGGGGAATGTTGGTATGTTAATTCATTATGACGTCAAAGAAGGGTACAGGACTTCGTTCAGTTGTCCTGAATAGCTTCCTAGCGTAGCTGGAAGAAGAAAAGAGTAAAGGTGAGAAAAGAGTCTTTTCAGGAAGGAATAAACTACGCCGCTTGTACTGCATGACATTTCGAGCATTAATTTAATGTGACACAATGCGTAGTAAGTCCCCAACAACGTGTTACCAATCAATCCTAGAATGTTAGTGCTTAAGCCGGAGCCTTTCCGTGCCGTCAGTAAACAGCAGAGTCGGCGAACGGCCTAGCATAGCAGCTTAGTTACGGCAAGGTCAGCCGGCTGGCTGGCTGTTGAGCCGTCGACCGACGAATTCCGATGAGACCGCTGAAGGCTCTCGGCAGAAGCAAACCGAATGCCACAAGAAAGAAGTCGGTTGTGATTGAGAACAATTAAAAACGATGTAACAACAAAGACAGAAACATATGGCAAAGTATGACCTGAATCGAAAAGAAAATCTTTGCTGCCTAATTGGCTGAACACATGGTCAATTCCCTAAGTATATTAGAACCTTCTGTGCAGATTTACTAAAATCCAGAAAATAATAGTGAAAATATGGACTTTATACGGGACAACTGTATAAAAAGAATCGACTAATCATGAGTTTTCAAAAGGAATGCGTTCTGAGAGGACCTCAGACTGGGAGAGAATGACATGGAAGACTAGGGAAAAATGATTTATAGGGGTAATTACATCCGCAATAGCATGGAGAACGATTAAGCGTGAAGAACTAAAAACCCTATAGAAATCAAGGCAATAACAAAACGTTTTCACATGCAAAGAAGCCCAACCGTGATGATGAAAGGCACAATCAATCGGTCGGGCAATCAATAAAGACGATCAATACTTCTGCCAGACTATAAGGAATGGCCAGGAATATCGTATCACTATGTTGTCGTATTGATAAGCTAGAATACGGTTGTTATTCGAAAAAATTTATATTCTGGCTAATGCTCCGATTTCGTTGCCTTCTTCACGAAATGGTGGTCCACTTTTCGCCTAGACGAGACGACTAGGCAGACCCACAGCCCAACAAGAAACAACTAGTGGGGACACTCGACTCGTATCATGGGAGTTTGTGAAAACGGCGAAGTTGTCGGAACATTAGCCACAATGAAATTCCTTTTGTAACAACCTCATATTGGCTTGTTAAAACAACAAGATCTTATTCATAGGGAAGTTGACGAAAGTCACTCTATAAAAGTATCGTCAGCACATCCAGAATAAGAAGTAATCGTCTACGTCTATGAGAATTGTCAGCAAATGGGAAATTCCAATATGAACGCTGATGACGTCAAATAAAGTAATCGATAGACATAAAATAAGTTAATCTTAACCCTTTTTTATTCACTGCCTATTCTTTTTAACGGCAGGGTATGTTGCGAAATATAACTTCTGTAGTGCTGAGATATTTGCAAAACTCCGGACCGCAGGTGTATGCGGTGGGGAACGAACGCGCTATTGTCCTTTCCGGGGAGTAACGCGTTCATCACCACACCATGCGGGTCCTTCGCTTCGCCTATTTCTCAGCTAGTTCTAAGATTGTGATAATAACTATAGTCTCAGCTTAACTGGCTTCAATGCCGATTTGGGCTCTTCAGATCAATCCCGTTGACGGGTGATTGTTGATGGCAAAAGATCGATAGAACTAGCTGAGAGACAGGCGAAACGAAGGACCCGCATATTGTGGTGGTGAACGCGTTACTCCCCAGAAAGGACAAAAGCGCGTTCGTTCCCCACCGAAGACACCTGCGGTCCGGAGTTTTACAAATATCTCAGCATTACAGAAGTTATATTTCGCAACATACCCTGCCGTTAAAAAGAATAGGCAGTGAATAAAAAAGGATAAAATAAGTTAACTCGAACGACTCGGACGAAGACGGAACTCGAGGAAAAAATCCAGTGCTCGAGAAAAATTGCGTCAGAGTCAGATGAAGCTGGTATGCAAAGACAATAGAATAGCAAAATTACGAAGAATTTATATATATATATATATATATATATATATAATAACTCGGCGGAAATCAAATAAGGACTCAAACGGAGAAAATTCTAGAGCCACTGGAAACGCGAAAGGAAATTCAACAGCACAAGTAATGGCAGTATCATTTCGAAACATTACCAGGTCTAAATTGAACCAGACTTTTCAACGAGAGCAAGAATTTCGAGGACATGTTATAAAGTTAATGCGGAAAAATCTAAAGATCAAGAAAAATCGATAGATCAAAAATTGTTCCAAGTTGTAGAAAATAACCAATATGTGTTTGAATATCATCGTGATCGTTGTGAATGAGCAAAGGCAAATATTCCACTAAAAACGAATATCGTCAAAACACCAAGGTAGACAACAATAAATAAACCAAACACTTGACGTTTAGGCCAAAATAAAATTTTCGCGACAACCTCGTGTAAACTTGGAAATAAAGAATAATGGTCTTAACTATGGTCATCACAGACCGAAATGCCGTAGTACATCCAAAAACTTGTCCAACTTTGTAGTACTGAAAGCCCAAATAACAGTTATCGTCAATCTACTGGTCATCGTGACACATACTTTTCTACCGCATTGTTCAGCGCCAACAGAGAAGATGACCCCTTGCCCTCACAATTGCGGCCAGATCGATCGCTAGTAAGTAGGTCAAACACCATGAACTCTAGTGTGTTCTTGATGCCAAAGAACGATCCACGAACAGGATATCGGCAAAGAACAGTTTGGACTCGAGAAGGCTAGAACAGGTGCGGCCAGCTCATGGTAAACAGTAATGACCGTGAGGACCGTGTTTGGTCCCTGGGTGCAGGTGGTTGCGTTCATTGATCGATAGACAGACAGGAGAGGGCGGGGAGGACGACTCCCGTCGGTTGCGGTGGCGCGCACCCGGCGGTGGCCCCGACGTACCTGTCCGCCGTTTGCCCTCCCAGAAGATGGACGATCCGACGACCAATTACGATTGTGCCATATGGAACTGTGTTCGGACTCACTTGAATACCTCTATGATCCCCCTATCCCTTCGTCACTTGTTTGCCATCTCCGAAGATGGTCGATCCGAGGGCTAATTTCGCATATGGAACTGTGTTAGACCACACGTTGATACTTTGACGACCCGTTCTTCTTCGCGTTTCATAAATATAAACACTTCTTCTGTTCGTTTCGCTGTTTCATTACGGTATCCACAGAAGGCGAGAGAGGTATTCTTGCAATAGACACAAGGTCGTTGGTTGGTTCGGTCTCGCGTTACGAGCTCAGCAAGCCTTTCATCCCTCTGAGGTGGGCAAATTGGTACCGGTCTTGACTGGGAGGACAGCAACACTGACTTGATACATCAGTGAATCATCGCAAATCATTTTATAGGCCAAATGTGTATTCAGTCACCTCTAACGATACTTGGTAAATTCGAATGCATGCCGCACCCATCAAGGAGTAATAAATGGCGAAAGCTTTACTCTTTTTTTCTTCATCCATAGAGGTGGTCGTATTACATAAGGGTGTGTATCCGGTTATAGTTTTAGTATATGTCGTCTTCTCTCGTTGAAATTCTGAAAGCTCATTGAGCGTAATCTTCCTTCGAAGAACCGACATAGCTGTGCTACAACATTTTCTTTTGTCACTATAGGCTGTTGTAAGTCTTCGTAAATTGGAGAGAAGTTTAGTGTCTAACGAGTCGGCTTTTGCTATGACGACCGCAATTTATGTGATTGGAGCGGATCCTGCGATTAGTCGACCAGGACGCGTGTGGCACAGTGGTTGGAGGCGCCACTGTGACACACACGTGGAATCGATCCACGCGCTCATGGCCCACCAAGCCTTCCATCCCTCCGGGGTCGGTAAATTGGTATCAGACTTGTTTGAGAGGATAGCAGCACTGGCTCGATACATCTACTGTGAGACATTGTAAAGGCCAGATATTCATTTAATCACCTCCAACGATACTTAATGAAGTCGAATGCGCATCCCCTCTGGGATTGATCAACGTCGAGAGCTTTATCCTTTATCTTTTTACCGCTCCAGGAGAAGACTGCGAAAATACCTCTTATGTAATTACCATGTTTAGAAAAATCATTAAAAACTAAAAAGAATCAGATTGAAGCGGCATGCATTGATTTAAACACATAGGTAGCCAAGGATGGTTGTTTGTGTCAACTTCAAACAAACATTTATAGTGAATACCATCAATTGGTTGAAACTGATTTTTTTAAGTGACTTCCTCGCACGACCACAGAAGCGGTTGAAGAGTTGGGATTTCTTGAAACAGGCCATGATGATGTTCTTCAGGATATCGTCGATGCATGCGTCTGCAGTACTTTTGTCAACAAAATAAAAATAGTAAATTCGTCCTCATTTTTTTTTTTTGGAAATTTGAATTTTAAGCGCTCAAATTACATGCAGATCGAGTCTTCAAGTTCTAAAGTACCCTAGTTAGCGAGAAATTGTCGAAGGTTGTTGACAAACCAGCTTCGTCATGAATATATTGAACAATGTCCGTTTAGTATTACGAGAGAAATAAAAGAGTAGACACAGATGGAGAGACACAGAGACGGACAGACAGACAGATAGACAGGTAGATAGATAGATAGATAGATAGACAGACAGACAGAAAGACACACACACACACTCAGAGGGAGAGAAAGAAAATATTCAACTTTTAAAAATGTCTCAAAAACAAACGACATAAACTGGTTTTTAATATTAAATGACGATTTATCGACCACTAGAGTATTTGAGGGCTCTGAACTACATGAATTTAATGGAGAGAAGGCCAGGTAAAAACAGGTGGAAAACGGGTTAACACCCAGATTTTCACTTTCTGTTTATGTTACTGAAGCGTTAAGCACAATGCAATGCGTATACTTCCTATACCCTTCCAAACACAGCTCTTGTTTGCTCAAGAAGAATATAGAGAATTATTTGACCAATGCCGAGGTTAATAGAAAGTCGGTCGTGGGAATTATTGGAGAGACTTCGCGTTCCATACAGTATCCTTTTAATTTCATATTGTCTTTAATTTTACATATGTTCAGAACTAGGATTTCCCAAAAAAAAACTGGGAATGAGATATATATAATACACACCATTATTTTAACTTATTATTTACTGCCTATTCTTCTTTAATGGCAGGGTATGTTGCGAAATATAACTCCAATGATGCTGAGATATTTGCAAAACTGCGGACCGCAGGTTAACGGTAACACACCATTGTTTTCTTCTGGACGAAATTTAGATTGATCATTTGCTTTCATTTTCGAAATATGAGGCTTGGTGCGAGAAAAAAATCAAAAAATAGGTGCCATGAGGTGCAAAAAATCAGAATTTAATATTGGCAGAACAAAACAAGTTGTACTCAGAAGGAAGAAGATCTGTAGATTCTAATAGTTTTCATTCCCACTAACAAAGTTTACCATAAGCTGAGATATGTTGATTAAGCCGTTATCACTTTCGCATCGAGTGCATTCTGTTCAATGCATCTCAGACATTGAGCGTTCCGTAGGCACTACTGAGAAATTCCAGACGTTTCAAGATATCTAGAAAGAGTTGATATTTCCCTGTGTAAGCTATTCGGGGTTCACGGTGAGGACACTTTTCATATCCACTAATGAAGGGATAATGAATGCATAGCAGGCACATAGTTGCTTAGAGCTTGCGCCGACCTAACCAATCCTCTCATCTCTCATGACTAATCTGAGAAGAGCTTCCACTGCTTCTTTTTCGCTCTTCTTTTCTCACGGCTCACAAAGACGAGGGAATGTTCGTAGTGAAAACCGGGGAGCACTTTAATAGAGCTATGACAGAAACTGAACTAGCATACAAATTTAAAGGATCTTCCATGATGGTAGATGTGAGATAAGGAAACGAATTTAAGAAGAGCTGGGATCTGAATACGATGCGATATTGTGTTATATAAATAAACGAAACCAATAGCAATCTCTCAAACACAAGTGGCAACCCTTTAGCCTGAACATTGGAGGACCCCAATGAGAATCGACTCGACCATCATTGAACGACGTTCATAACATAACAAAGACGAAAATCCTTAAGCAGAGGTCAAATCCATACGCAAAAAGCTAGAAAACCTTCGTCGATGGTTGATGCAAGGAAACGAATCGCATGCAAGAAGTGCTGGGATACGCACAGTAGTTGTGAAAAAAGCTATGAAAAAAATTTAAGAAACGAAAATTCTCAGGAATACTTACTTACCTGATACTTGAACGACCCGTCATCACTAGTTGTGCGGGCCCCAGCATAATCACCATTTTTCAGAGATTTATTGGTTAAGCCACTGTGGTTCCCTGCAATCCCGAGGACAGCCTTGCCAAAATCTGCCCCAGGTCGTCACCACTCCAGGCAGCCGCAGCCCTTGTGGATCAAAGGGAGATTTACTACTATGCGACTTTGATACCAAGACGGTGGTGGATCCTGGTATTGGTTTACTCTTAGCCAGGCTTCGTGATGGAAACGCCGGACCCTTTCTCAGCTTGGCAGACCGTGCCGGAGGGACGAATCACCTAGCTGTACATCGCAGCCCGACACTCAGGAACACCTCCCAGCTACGATAAGGCGGTAAACCGTTGGGAAGAACTCTCAAGAATAGTACTAAAAATCGAGTTTCACTTAATCTAGGTGTAAATATTAATATTTTCTAGTGATGTAATACGACGTTGTCATGAGAATGTTTTTCGGCTAATGGTTCGATCCCTACGTCTTCTGCAGAACTGGATTTGTCAGACTCGATACTCTACACTAGTTCATCCTCACAATGAGTGATTAGGAAAATATAGACCACTTGTATTGCCGTTAAACGAAAATTAATGTTTAGAACCGGTGCTTCGCTATGTGACAGCCAATACGACACCAATTTCGGCAAGATGCATTACCATCACGAAAGCTGGTCAGCAGACAGAGCATATCAACACGTCAGCGTATTATATTGGATGACAATAGATCAACAAACATCCTGGAAAAATGGACCCCACCGAACGGCGATAGGAATAGTTCATTCGAGAGGTGCTTCGCTCCAACGGGCTACACTCAATCTGAGAACGAAGATCCACATAACGAGGACGAACGACTGCGGACCATCTACTCGGATCAGTCTGACTCTGAATAAGGCAAAGATATCGAAATAGTAGCTGAAAAGAACCATTTACCATCCTCACGTTAGCTTAATTATTCAAGAGAATATTGATTCTGAAAAATGACCTTTATTTCGAACAGTTAGAGAACAGTATACAGAAAACGATTTTCTCGGAATTAATTCATCTCGTGAACTGACATCACTGTCAGCTTTTTGGTTACACATTCGTTACTGAAGAATGGAAGTATGACCTGCCCGTATCACGACGAATGAGCTCAACCAATGAATACGAAATCGGTGTCAGCTTCTCTGTCCGCTTCATATAAAATCAGCAGCCCTCGAATAAGTAATAGGTGTGTGGAACCTCAGTCAAGTGCTTGCATCTATAGTAAATGAAGTGAAGCACCAAAGGAAAGGCTGAACTAATAAAACTATGGAATCAAATCAAGAAAATGAATAGAAGCGACAATAAAAATGAAAAATTGGCTCGAAGCGAACTACACTTCTGTACTGTGCTGATTTTTAACAATTGCGTAATCCAAATTTGCTTAGAAGTAAGATTTTGAAAGGACTGGTGACGAATCTGACAATTTTAAAGTACCTAACGCAGACGCAGCAGCTGCAATCGTCAACCACACATCGCGAAGCACCAGTTTGTTCTGCTGGACAAAATCCCGATTGTTCAATTAGTTTGGTGCTTCCAATAAGATACAAAGAAAAAGGGCTGAAATATGTCTCCGGAGCTCTAGAAAACCAGAATTTCATCCTGGTAGCAAACGACAACTATGGAATCAAATCAATATTGCAGGCAAAGATATGCAGATTCCATTTCTACTTTAAATCATAAACCTCATTATTAATTAAGATATTTCAGTCTAGAATTAGAAGTAGCCGTTACTTTCAAACCATACGAATCACATATCGCTCAGACCCAGCCAGAAATTCTTTAATTGGACTATAGGTGGAAGTAGCAACTCCTAAACTGAAGAAGTCGTGCAAGAAGATGAACTTTCTTTTCGTAAATCGCAGTTTGGCAGCAAGAATCACCACCAAGGGAAGACGAGACGATGTTAAATTGTGGTTTCGATAATTAGTGCCTTTTGGTCCCATAATATCATTAACGCATACGCGACAACGACTAATTCTGGGCGGCGGCCGCTTGAGACCACCTTTATCGTCGCAAGCGACGGGCAACGAAAAACTCATCCGAAAAATGATTTTACAGATAGGTGTAGATATCCAATCAGCTATAAAAAAGTATATATGGCACGGAGCCCGAGCAGATGTAGGAAATTGTTAAGTTGAGAACGAAAATATTGGAAAACACTGACGCGATTTAGTTGAATTCGAACTTCAATGACATCAGATCTCTAAAGAGCGCTTCTTCAGCATCAATATCGCTTTACGGTCACTCATCAACTCTAATTCTACCCACTTGGGTGAGATATCCAACCAATGAATGGTCGTTAATTACAGCCTTTGCTATTTTTTTTCCATCTCATATTTCGTTAGTGCTTAATTCTAAATAAATATTGACCGAACTAACAAAGAATGGTCACCGAACACGGAAATCGTTCTTAGGTCTGCCCTTCATATCCGAACAACTGCATCGTGAATCTTGCTGACTTACATCTGCCAGAGTTAAGCGATAGATAGTTTCAAAAACGCCGTAATAGCAGGCTTATTAGAAAAGATATTTGTCTTTCTTATTAAACGACAAAGTTACGTTACTGTCCAAATTCATCCTAAAACTGTAAAAAGAGAATTCAGAAAATTTTAACAGAGTGCTTAGGTAGTTTTCACACAGATATACTATAAGAATTACTTAATTTGTCAATATTCTCTTACTCTCTTCGTGGCTGAGAACGAATGGGATATAGGGTACTCAGAGGACCGAGAAGAAATAACTTACGAGTTAAAGGATAAGGAATAAAGGATAAAGCTCTCGCCGTTGATCCATCCCTGAGGAATGCATCATGCATTCGACTTCATCAAGCATCGTTGGAGGTGATTGAATACATATCTGGCCTTAACCTAACCCGCGAGTTACATATAACTTTCTCTTCCTCATAAGATAAAAAAAAAACAAAGCATCCTATTAAAACTTTGGTGCTCCTCGAAATTTTTGATTGAGCGATTGAAGGCGATTGTGTGGCTGTGGTTCGCTGCGGTCATGAACGGAGCTTTTTGGTATCGGAGGCATAAACTAAAAAAAAAATAAAAAACCCGGAAATCATGCCCATTTTGCTTTAAAACTGTTTTATATGAAACGAAAAGGCAGAGAAAAAAAACTGTCGCGAAAATGTGTAAATGAGGTCGTTGTGGCGATGAGATAAACATCTCGAGTGAAACGTAAAGAAGTCGTTGGTCTTCGATGAAACAAGTTTGCACTGAAATGATAGAACCATACGACCATCATGTTTGTCATAACACAAAAAAAAACACCTACCCCACGTACATGAAATTGTTTGGATAAACTATGACGATCGATTTCTGATCGCACGATTACTGTACATTCCCATCGTAATCACAGCAGATTAGCAAAGGGTCTAATTGGCGGATATGGGTTACGTACTGATAGGACAACTATTTGTTGTAAACGAACGACAGATGTCTCTTGGGATGCAGATATTTGCTTTGTTATCCTGAACTGGCTCTATTTGATCAGAACATGTGCATGGATAGAAGATATGCATACGATTATGTGCTAATGTGCCGGCTAAATCCTCCAATATGAATAGCCTATACCTTTGTGGTCGCTTTCACACACTATGTACTACGTCCACTTAATAGACTAATAGAGCATGGACGGCTAATAGTCCGTAGACAGTGCCCTCTAACGCACTCACGGTATCAATTGTGGTTTTCGTGACGGTGAACAGGCAAAATATTTACCAACTTACTGATCGTTGATTTCTTCTACTTACACTTCTACTTACGCACTCATGGAGTTTCATGTAGAGCATAACACTCCTCCAGAAGTCTCTGGGATGATAGCAGCACTGGCTCGATACATCGGTAGGCCACCGCAAGTCACTGTAAAGGCTATTTATGCATTCAGTCACCTCCGACGATACTTAATGAAGTCGAATGCATGGCGCATCCCTCAAGGATTGATCAACGCCCAGAGCTTTATCCTTTTATCTTTTAACCCTTTTAACCGTTTACCGCCTCACGGCGACTGGAAGGTGTTCCTGGGTGTCGGGCTGCGATATACAACGGAGGATTCATCCCCTGGTAAGGTCTTTCAAGCTGAGAAGGAGTCCAGCGTTTCCATCAGGAAGCCCAGCTAAGAGTAAACCAATACCAGGATCCACCACCGCTCTGGTATCAAGCTGGTGGCAAATCTCCCTCTAATCCACAAGGGAAACGACTGCTTGTTGTGGTGACGATCTAGAGCAGACTTTGGCCAGGCTGACCTCGAGAGTCTAGGAAAACACAATGGCTAAACGAGCAAAGCTCCGAGAAATGAATATTATGCTGGGCCAACACAACCAGTGAGGACGGGCCGTCTAAGTATTCAAGTATCCAAGTAATTATTCTCGTTAACAAAGGTGTGTCTTATTAGTGTCATTAACGAGAAATCACACTTTACCCCAGGCAGAAGATTTAAAAACGCTTCAAACAGAGTGGAGATTCAGTCAGCATGACTCAGATATGTAAAGCTCCAAGAAACAAACGACTTTAAGTAAACGAACGAAATAATTCGGATTTGCAATCTTCTGCTTCAAGAATTAAAACTCCAATGTTACAACGATAGCAGTAAAGTGGATCGGATCTAAGAGCATGGGTTGGCGGCGAAACCACCAAACTTGAAGAACGTCTGCTGCATTTCTTTAGTAATAAATTCTATCACACCAACAAATGCCTCTATCGACATTATAACTGGAATCGTCACTATGCGCCTAAACACTCAGCTTGTCGTTAACTTTTATTATTCATTGCTACGTAAACGTTTTTTGAAGAATAAAGTACGACTTTAAAATACACATAAGTTGGAGATAATATCGATAACCAGAGAAACGACGATAAATTAATCTTTTGTTCACCACTTATAGCGCAGAGAGAGTTCATTTCAACTCACACGCGAGTGGGGGAGTGGTGATATAAAATCAAGTTCACTACTCATATTCTTTTCGGATGTTCATTCCGTGCACAGAATTCTTTTGATCTATGTTTTTACATTCGGTCGAAAGGCTCGTGCAACGCAATGGTTTGAGGCGCCCACTTTGCAATACACACGGGTTCGATCCCGTGCACAAGGTTCACCCAGTCCTTCACCACTCTGAAGTCGGGAAATTGGCACCAAACCTGTCTAGGAGGATAGCAGCGCTGGCTGGATATATCGGTAGGCCGCGAGTTGATCAATCCCTTAGGGATGCTTTCGACTTCACTAAGCCTCGTTTGGAGGTGACCGAATGCATATCTGGCCTTTACAATGACTCGCGATGAACTACCGATGTATCGAGCCAGTGCTGCCTTTCTCGCAAACAAGTTTTGTTCCAATTTGCCGACCCCCGAGGGTTAGAAGGGTAGCTGGGCCAGGAGCGCCGGAATCGATCCCATGTGTATTGCAGGGCACCTCAGAGCATTGCGCCACACGCGTCCGTAAAAGATTTAATATATTGCGTAAAAACAGCTTTCAAACGAATATATTAGCCCGACGACCATATGGTACTTTCGCGAAAAGTACTAAGACCGACCCAGGACGACGCTCATCAATGTGCATCCTCATAGTGCTCTTTAAGAACATTGCATGTTCACAACTTCCTCGTGCTCAAATACAAATGCTAATATAAAATATGCAAGGAAGATATGCAAGGATGTATATACGACATATTTTGTGAACTTGACTACCAAAAGCTGACACCAACATGCGGGGCGAGAGACGAATCTTTTCCATCACTTACCAGAAAAGACTACACGTAAAACTTGAAAAGCACAGGAACTGTAAACGAAATACACAAGAACCAAGTCCTATATAGATTCCTATCATCCGTGATGAGATATTTGCTGCCGATCTACGCTGCCGCCACGGAATACACGTGATCAGGTTTTAAGGATTAAAAACTACAAGGGACTTATAAATCTCTCATCCTGTCAATATGTAGAGGTTCGTTAGGTAAACCAGCTATTATTTAGTAAAAGATTTAAGAGATTAAAAAAATTAAGGAAAGATAAAGCTTTTAAAGAAGGACAAAACACTTGCCTTACTCTATTTTGAGCACCGTTGCAATACTTTATCATATTATTAAGCAAACGCGAAGTTGGTGGAAAGACTTATCTGGTTAGCGTTTCGGCGCCTTCGACCTCTCCAAAGTCACAATGAACCGAGTCGACGCTCTAGAGCTGGTCGTTGTCGCTATAGGAGTGTTCTTAATTTTTCAATTCGATCTTAATAATCTAAGACAGTATTGATTATTTATGCCAAGGCCTAATGAAAGTCGGTTTTTTATGAAATTGCGTAATACCTTCGTGGATTACTGAGCTGACACGAGGTTAATATGAAATATCTGTTCGGTTAACGTTTCGACGTCTTCGTATTCTCTAGGTTGATAACATTCGGTGATTCACAGGTGGCTGGCCATCTTCGCGATGTAGGTGTTCGGCGTCGCATCGAGTCGAATCCAATGAAGTGAGCACCAGTCGATTGCTTCTACGAAGTCGGATCTAGGCGTTTTATTTGGACCTGATGTTCTAAAAACATAATTACACTTGCTTTTAAAAGAATCACCGATCGACTTTGCCTCGGTGCAACAACAAACAGCCACATTGCGAGGACGAACAGCTGTGGATCATCGACTCAGATTGATTCGGCTCTGAACAAGACGAAGACGTCGAAATGTTAGCCGAAGAAATATTTCATACCAACCTCGTGTCAGCCAACAGAGCAAGAAGGCATCGATTATTTATGCCGAGGTTAAATAAAACTCCAATTTTAGAGATAAATTACGTAATGGTTTGCAAGATCAACATCTTACTTGATTTTGGAACTGATCAATAAGTTTATGTATAGGTCAAGAACACACAAGTCATTTACGACCCACCGCGCAAAGTTCTAACAGGGTGATGTACTCACCTCATAAACACGTGGACAATACCAAAAGTGGCTCTGAAAGAGACGAAACACGCAATGACGTGGAATAAATGTCTTTTCAAAACATAGGCTCCGATGCCGAATTCTGTGTGGTCACCACATCCGATCGACACCTACTCTTCGCTTCGCGCGCTTTGAATTGCGGCCAACTCTTAAAGGCTGCCCTTCCGCACACGAGGCATGTATGCTCCATCCACTAGGAGGTCCTTTAGCGCAAAAGAGAACAAGTTACCGTGCAACACACGACGGATACAGTTCACTCTACCTCTCTGATCCAGATCCCATGTCCGTACATTCCTCATCAGCAATAGGCTCTGCTGCTCACTCAATAATCTCGTACGAAAGTCTCTTGGCTATCAGTACGCATATAACAGTTGCTTTTCCGATGACTAATAGAACGATTATGACTAGTAATTGGACAAGCTATCGTTTGTATACAAGAACTGCAAAAAACCTTAGTGCGGAAAAATAAAAAGCCGAAACAATAAGTTGACACAAAATAACATGGTCCCTGGTACAAGATCTCGCATGAGTGGAAATCAACTCACTTCGGAGTATAATTATTAACCTTGCTTCACCTCATAACGAACACATTAACTTATAAAAATGAGTTCCCCAACAGTTTAGCATCTTATTATAACAGGTGTGTTTGGGTGTCCAACTACGTTGTTGAATAGACGGTCTAGTTCGCAACTGCAGTACTATCATCCAAGCTAAGAAGAAATTCGAGATTTCCAGCGAACTAAGAAGCATACTCGCTACAGAAACATAAAGCTGTTGGGCAAGAGCTTTGTGAATTAAATACGCCTAGCAATACTTGATGAAAAGTTTTTAAAAATTGAGTACCACAAAGCTTTAAAGCGAGTCTTTCAAACAATTTCGGAGACCTGAAAAGAGATGAAAGAGATGAATATCATTTGTCGTTTGACATCGAAAGCCTCATTCAAACTCAAGGACAAGTTAATACTATGTAAAGATTATCATGTAACGATTTTTCTGCGATAAGTGACGATTTTTATTTTTCATATTTTCAAGGGTCCACACAAATGTGACACGTCATCACATGTGCGGACCCCTGGAACGTCCTCCGTCCGATTTGCTTCCTCTTATCCATCATTCACAAAGAACTGCAGATCCGCATGTGGGCTCGGCTGCTGAGTGAAAATTTTGGCATCGCTAGGCGAATGTGGAATAGATTCTGTACAGCATTCAGGAATATCCGTGCTAGAGTATACCCGGATCTTCATCATAATCAGTCAACAGCCTTTATGATTTGGATGGTGCTTCCTAGATATGCGTGATAAGCTCCTAACGATTGGGAGGTTTGGTCTACCTAATGTGAGTTGGAGCCAGAGCCTTGGGCGTACTGAAGAATACTTCGACAAGTCCGCTACACAAAACTTACTCATCTAATAATAGCAGAGGTAATAATTAGTAAGTAACAAGACAGTGTTTAAATGAAAAATATAGAAAGTAAATGCAAAACACAAGTATGAAATACGAATTATAGGAATTAGGTGAGCTCAACAGGATAGAACTTATTAAACTCTGCTTGGTGAAAGCACTATTTCCCGATTTTGAAAGTGTCAAGTAAGCTCAGAACACAAAACAAACAAAAGCAAAAAAAGAAAAAGAAAATCCTGCTTGAATGCAGAAACTCATAATTTGCCTTAACAGAGTAGGGTAATTTGTACCCGATTGGTGAAGATCTATAGATTATACTGGGATTTAATCCTATCAATCAAATTAACTTGTTAACTTTTTATTTATTTCCTATTATTTCCTTACGGTAAGGTATTATGTGTGATACAACCACAATGATGCTGAGAGATTTGCAAAACTCCGGACCGCAGGTGTAAGCGGTGGGGAACGAAAGCGTATTACACTTTCCGGGGGGCTAACGCGCTCACCACCACACCATGCAGGTCCTTCGTTTCGCCTGTCTCTCAAGTAGTTTTAAAAGAATTGAACTTGAGCTAGAATACAATGGTGTTGTGCTGAAAGCGCCATTACCTACGCAGCAAATGTTTTGTGTTCAACGCATTTCAGGCGCTGTGCTTCAATTCTCTCTCGAATCGACCTCGCAATGGCTTATCGTCTCATTGTAAATGGACGGCGTTCGTGTTTTTGAAATTGCGATGTACAATGAGCCGTTACCGAAACCGAGTCTCACCAGCTGAAAACGAGTTCGACATTCCCATTTGGTAGATTAGCCAAAAGTAAACCACTGCCATGAATCGCTGCGATCCTGGCAACAGTAGTCATTACCAGCTGATAAGTGACGACGATTTGGTGGAAACGCCATGATTTTTGAGTCTCCAAGGAAAGTAAAGTTTCTCCAACCAACAATTTACCAATCGGATGGGAACTGTATTGCAGAAGCTGATTCTTCATTATTCCTAAAGATAAAAAATTCAAGTGTTTAAGCGCACTTTCATCGAAACTTATGGGAAAAATAGTATCCAAGTGGAAGAAACGAAAATATATTTTAAAAAAATAGAAAATATTATAAAGAACTGAGAGATGCAAGACATTGTCCGGTTCCATAGACGCAATATTAATAAATAAATCACTGTATAAACTTAGAAAGCCACTTCATGTCATTCATTGAGTTAATAAAAATCGATCCTAAAATAAAAAGAGTTGATTTGATTAGCGCGTCACCTATAGCGCGCTAGTTTTTCCGAAATTTCAAAACATCGGGAGCTGCTGTCTACACTAAGACAGCAATAGTGCTTCCATGCGGGAATAAGCTGCAAGCGAGAAGAAAAGAACATTTCTTTTGTTGTTAATCATCATGATGACGTAGATGACGTCTAAGACAGCAAGTGAGTCACGCCGCGGGCCATCGCTGCTAACTCGACTCTTCAGCCTTATAAACTCAATCTAGCATTCGGAACAACCGTTCTGATGCACTTTTAACTGTGCTGAATACATAGAAACTACTAGGTCACAACAAGTGGCAAGGGGTGGGAAGCATAGTGGTAGCGATGCCGGTCATCACGAACACGGTGCCGGTTCGACCCCATCCCAAGGCCACCAAACCTCTCACCTGTCCAAGATCGGGAAATTGGCAACAGGCTTGTCTGTGAAAGTGCGCTCTCTGCAATCCAAATGGAAATGCTCTAAGCCGGCTATCTCAGGACTGAAGGGAACCGACTCAACCAGCATTCAACTGCATTCCTGAAGAATGAAAATTCCTTAAGCAGAAGCCAAACACATATGTAATATTTGAGGACCTTAGTGAATGATGGGTGCTAGGAAACGAATCGAATGTGAGACGTACTGGGATGCGCAGAATAGTTATGATAGAGGGATCGTGTAAAAAAAATAGCAAATGGCATGGGAAAAATAGTGATTAGAGTTGTCGTGTTATAATTCTATCGCTGGTCGAACCAGTTTCCAGTTTTTCAAGCCACGTAACCTATCAACCCCGCCCTCCAACCCTCTAGGGCAATCGAATTGCTACCACACTTGTCTAGAAAGAGCTACCTTTAATCTATGTCGACGATTAACTGTAGTGAAGATCTGGAGACAGTCTAACCCATCTATTCCGGTATTTCAAGGAGGATCTGCTCGACCACTATTCAACAGCATTTATTATTTACTTAATGTTCGGATACCACCTGATAAATTTATGAGGACAAATTTATCAGGTGGTACCCGAACAATCGCGCAATTCCGAAGGCTTCTGCGAGATGATGCGAGACAACGAAGCAAATGAGAGCGCTCAGGCAGGTTGGTACGTTATAAGAAGTGGTTATGCAATAAAAATAATAGAACAGTATCGACCATAAACACGCTCCTATAAAAATAAGTATTTCGCAGTGAACAACCAATAAGTTTAGATATTCAAATGAATCGTTCGCAAATGTTGAGTATAGCTTTCTTTGGAAATCGAGACGGCCGTATAAGACTTTCTAAAGCATGCAATAGACCTAAGTTCAAAAAGTAAAAAGAGGAAAAAGCAGACTACATTCGGAAATATTGGCTGAAATTCTTGAAACAGGGTAGACAAGAAGTTAAGATCGATTATAGGTATACAAGTGAACTTCAGAAATATACGAGTGCTTCCAGAGGACCCAACCTTTGAAAAGTGGTAGAGAAAAAGGCCGCCAGCACATCCACTTGTTCCCTGGCCGTGTTTATTTGGTTATCCTCAATCCTCATAGGTAAAAGTTCCATGTTACACTTTCTGTGGTAAGTAATAGACAGCCGCAAGAGTAATGAAGGCTAACAATTTTGCCTCAACAACTATGTTTTGTAACGTGTCAAAAGTAGTTTTCTGTTCACAACGTTGGGCACAACATCATAGTCCGATAATTCATTTGAGAGTAGAATTCGACAAAATACAAGATTGCAACGACGATGCGATTTTTTAAATTTTCACTTATGGATCATGCAGGAGCAACAAACATGTTTGGCTGTTCGCTTCAGTAGCTTATGGCCCTCTTAAAAGTTTGCCTAAATTGCTTAGTCGTCAGATGATCCGGAGAATATTACGCACAAATGAGAGGGATGGCTATGGGAGAACGGGTGGGACCAAGTCTTGCCATAGCATTCATATAAAGCCGTCGAACCTAGTATCCGGCCACGACTCTATTGCAGATATATAAAGGATTGCTTTGTCATTTGGTCAACACAAGAGCAAATGGACAAATGGTTGGAGTTATTGAATGAACAGTCAGAGTACATTAAGTTCACCTAAGCAAAACGGAAAGAAAACTGGCACCATTTCTGAACGTTCAAATTAACTTACCTGAAAACTGCTACACTACCAAGTGGCACCGAAATTCAAGTAGTTAAAGCCTATTGATTCATTATCTCTCCTCTCACTACTCACACACAAAAGGGCGCTTTTAAAAAGCATGTTTTGCCGCCGGCGTGTGCACAGGAAGAGAGCAGAAAGAGGAATACTGGAAACTGGTGCCGCAAGCAGCCATTTCCGATAGCTACGAAACGGTAGCACCTCAACATAGGTGTAGAGAAAAAACAAAGCGCGCAAAGGAAAAGTCTAACAAGAAGAAGGTTCCGTATGAGTTGCTCTTTATCTCCAAAGAAGTGAGCAGGGCTATAGCGAGATACTGAAATAGGGCACCCTAGAGAATTCGGTAACCGTGATCGAAATACTATTGAACACTTTAAAACTTAGCTAGTTAATAACCGATTGTATTACCATATGCGTATAGCACAAAATCACACTTTCCCTAAGCGGTAGAGATGGCGATTGTGAGCTCTGCTACGGTGCTCGTTTCATGGAAAGAGAGGACGAATACGATGGAGAAATGTGTAGAGCACTCCTCGTCCGTGCAAAAGAGCTCCCAATTGACAAACCTTGAGTAGAACAAAACAACACTCCACTAGGCACGCAAAAGACACAAGGACACAACGGTAGCTAAGAACTAAAAGTCACTATCCACCAGCACTAATTTAAAATATAACTGCTTTCAACCCTTGAAGCGTTTTGCATTACAACCACAAGCATGCTGATATATGAACAAAACTCGGAACCTCGATTACCCTTTCCGAGGCTCACCTAGTATCCACCACACCAATCAGGGACCTTGCTATGTCTTTTTCTCAGACAGTTTTCACTTTAGTGGTGCGACAAGCAATCACCCGTAACGGTCGAAAGGCAATAAACTTCCGTGTAGAGGGAAAGTGTTTGGCTGAACAGATTGCGTGTCCATTTGACCATTCCAGACTCTGAAGAAGGAGAAACCACTGCAATTTCAAGAAGTTTTGGACGAATTTTGTAACCAATAACCTCGTGCCCGTTTAAGAAGAATACACTGACTTAATTTTCCACTGTTCAACAACGCCTTTAGGACTATCTCAACAGAATTTTTACGAATCTATCCGAATTCCAGGTAAAGATAACAATGACTACACAACAGTTTTCATATAGAGGCATTATTAACAATTTAGCCTGCTTAATTACGAAACATAACAAGAACAATAATAATGACGAAAAGCCTTGTAGATGAAATAAATCAGTTCATGACAACAGTACAAACATTGACGAATGCTTAAGATCATTTATCTTAAATCTTCTTGCATATAGCTGCCTCCTCGACTCTTATTAGGAATATTCCTGCTGTACGTCTGCTTCTAACATCTACCTTAACAACAACTAAGAGCTTTTGATGATCGGCTTGCCACGACCAGCCTTTTTGAACTGCATCGCGTCTTGTTCCTTGAGTTGAGCTATTGTTGGAGGAATCCTTTTGTTTGCTGCAAAATCATTCCTTATTGAGAGGTCACTTGCAAGTGTACTGAACCAGTTTTCTGACTAATCTTCAAATAAAAGAAACACATCTGATGGCACAGTGAAAAATCAGTCTAAGTTCACTGAAAATGAGTGGAACGAAGTCAACCTGAAATGACAGAAAGGTGCCATCAGAAGGAAAATCGTTTTACAGTGAAACAAGATAACCTTAAAAGGAAACAAGCTTTGGAGCCGCATTTGTAATGCTGACAAAAAAATTTTTCGGCAATAATAATAATGTGATAATATTGTCGTGTCATATATGCATTAGCGGCTGTATTAATGTAATCAATTAGTAGGGGTGACTGCATCATTCACGCTCAGGGGAACCTATACCACCTAGTGTTATAATTTCACGTATCTGGGTCGAGCAGTGAAGAACTTAGCTGTAGAGCTGAGCACGAGGCAAGAAGCGGTTTACGGTGCCTACAAGATCACCGAGAGCACAGTGAAGAACGTAAAGAACAGCGAACTTTATGCCCACCTTTCAAAGTTCGGAGTCACTCTTCTTGCCCTAGCGTATGTTTAGAGAACCTGGTCGCTGGAAGGAAAAGCTAGGATAATAGATCAGCGTTAACGAAAACGACATTTAGTGATGTTACATGGACGTATACCGACGTTGCTGTATAAGTCAATATATCACAAAACAAGTGGGTCGGACATATGAAACAGCTTAAGCAACAGCAGCAGCATAGTACTCATAAGTGAGTGAGAGTCGCACGGGATTTCAAGCGTACAGAAGGAAGACCACCGATGGTCTACTCGGAGTTGTTCACAGAAATCACAGAAAAACAGTGCGCTTCGACTACCTAGAGCTTACTGGGTTACTCTTACAATCTACATAGACAGAAGAAGATATTGTTACCGTCCTCATAAGTCACTCAGGGCACAGTGTGAAGACAAATGATAAGCAAAAAGATTGCAGTAACATTCGAAATAACAGAAAAGAAAACTCCTAGCAACTCTGTGCACTATTGTATGGCGCTATTCTTTAGCTAAAAAACAATTAAGGAAGTGCGATCAACAATGGTGACTGAAGGGTGTGTGAAGAAGTTGCAAGAACTAATGACTAGTAAAAAGCTTGATAAATAGGCAATAATTCACCTTTATAAGTTGCTATAGCCTCTCTGAATGAGTTCTTTTTCTGATTTTCTTTAGGTGATTGGACCAACGGTGGAATGTTAAATAATTTACGGATTGCTGGCACTGTAAAAGCTCCAGCGTAGAGAAGAGATATCATATTTGACGCACACCAATACACACAAATACCCTGAAAGAAGAGTAAACACTTGGAAATGTAATGTCCAGGAGTGAAATACAGCAACACTGCATGTACCGTTGAAAACTGCGAGCTAACAACGAGAATCAGCAAAGGCACTCCATACTGCATTCCTAATCGCATTGTAGGTGTCATTTGATCTGCAGTAGTGCCCACTTCAATACCGACCTTGAATATTACAGTTAATAATCACGGTTGATTCCTGCTGTTTTAAAAATATGAAACTCCTGAATATACTAAGCCGCTTTAAAAACTGCAGCGTAATTTGAATAATAACCTTGAAATACTACTCCAAACACTATTTTATTGCAATGTTAACCTTTTCTTGGCTGCCTGCAATCATTTTTTCATGCCAGGGTATGATGTGAAATGCTACCAAAACAATGCTAAGATATTCACAAAACTTTGATCCTAGACCAGATCGAACCACGATTACCCTTTATGGGGGCTCGCGTATTACACACTGCACCACGGATACCCTTGCTTTGCGTTTCTCCGAACTAGTTTATTCTTGAATTTAATTATTAATTTCATTAATCAATTAAATCTTAGTAATCAAAACATTAGTCGTTAGTACACACATTTTGTTAATTACGCGCAAGATTTGTTTGTTTCCAAAATTTCAAATCTTGATGCGACGAATTTCTCAAAGCCATTTTTAGCAGCGGTTTGGTTTTTGAAGATTTCCTTAAGCGATATTTGTTAAGAAGCTTGAAAACGTTGTAGATAACTAGCAACCAGTTCCATTAGTACGGTGGCTGAGATAAAGCTTCATAGGCCTACTCGACGTAATTCTACAGCTTTAACTGTGTAATATGTGGTCGAGTGTCGCTTGATATTGACGATTAGACACAATTTTTGAACGATATCATCGATCTCGTTAAAATACTTCTATATTTTGGTCGCTCCGTCAAGAAAGAAGACCTCATAAAGGATTACTCCCACCATATAAAAGACTAAAGAACCACCACACCCATCCTTTCGAGCAAACTGAGATTTGCAAAATACTTAAGAACTTCATCTTCCGTCAGTCACTGAACTGAACGTCATGGGTGGATGTAGTACCTATTTTCTACCTCTTGTCAAAAATTGATTGAGAAATGGAGGTTTTTGCTGCGCAAAAAACGGCAGAACAGTTTTCGCGACGATGATCTCGATTTAATTCTTTCAACTCATTATCGAGCTTCTCTACCTTTCCAGTTTTCTCCAAATGACGATTGCCTGTTTAGTCGTGAAAGGTTCTAAAAATCCTCAAGGATTTTCTGAAGTGGCAGCCTCGACCACCGACTTTAAATGGGCGACATCAACTCTTGACTCCTACTACATTCGCCGTGATGAAGATTTATATCTCCCTTACGAAATCTTATGAACTAACTCCCAAGTCCGACTTTCTATTAACCACGGCATTGATTCAATATATCTTTCTACTTCTGTTCAGCAAACACGAGATGTTATTTTATCTCTTTATTTACGTACAAGCTGACGTTTCGGCGGATTTCGCCTTCCTCAGAGCCTGGAAAGGTCAAGATGACTGCAATCTACACTGCCGAACACCTCCATAACCAAACAGAGAAAATGCTGAACCGAAATTTCAATCACATTGAACACGGTCTTTGCACATTCATCGTCTATGAGTCTTCCACTAAATGTGTCTGTCACTTGGAGACCAACCGCACAGAGTTCACACGGAATCGTATAGCGCCCATCTGATCAAAATAAACAGACTCAAGTGCGCAAAACTCTAGAGGCATTCTGGATTAATTCCAAGAATCCGAAAATGAACAGCAGGGAAAAATGCCAAATTATCGCGTGTGATATTGGGCAGTATATAAGCTTGCTATTTTAATGAGATGGGCACAATACGATTCCGTGTGAACTCTGTGCAGTTGGTCTCTACGTGACATACTCATAGAAAGCGGTGAGTGTGCAAAGACTGTGTTCAATGTGATTGAAATTTTGGTTCAGCATTTTCTCTGTTTGGTTATGGAGGTGTTTGGCCGTGTAGATTGCAGTGAACTTGACCCTTCCAGGCTCTGAGGAAGGCGAAATCCACCGAAACGTCAGCTTGTGGGTAAATAAAGAAATGAAATAACACTTCGTGTTTGCTGAACAGAAGTAGAAAGTCTTATGAACTATTTCAGCAATGTAAATTCGAAAACCCTTCTGAAGACTATGCTTTGATGATATACAGAACTGCTTCCGAAGCAGGACGCCAAGAATAAACTCATGAAATAAAATGGTGCGGTTTTCATGATCTGAGAAGATTTTTTTCATAGTAGGCTAAAATCACTGAAGATGAAATGATAGAAAATATTATTACACAGAAAACTACATAAAATCTAGCACTTAAGGAAATGCCCTTCAAGAGGGTACACAAGCGAAGCCAATAATGATGATTTGCTCTGAAATGTATTTCTGTAACGACAAAATCCACTGTCGCCTTTCCGCTAGCTTTATGCAATTCCATAGCTATAGTACCCTACATGTGTAAATATGTGTGGATTGGAATCTCAAGAATTCCTTTACTAATGGTAGTTTAGACCACAACTAAATATCTCCAAATATTAAACACTGATCGAATAGGGAAAACATACCTTCGCCAATTTCGTTAAGAATAGTAAAAGAAAAAACCTACACGTGTAACCAAAGCCATCGTTGCAGCACTGATCAGAGGCAGAGCATAATATGGGTCTGTGGCTGTTAAATCCTTAAACCATGCTATTCCACCTGTGGACAAACCAGGATAGCCAACCTGTAAACGGCCATAAAAACTGTTATAATTACACCTCATAGTGCCTTTCCTATTCCAGAGCTTCTCAACTTCATAGAATAAATTGACAGGGGTAGTTCTTCGCTAGAGTGTACAATAAAAAGTGAAAATTACATGAAGCAGGAATTTTGTAGAAGACGGCATAAGCAACGTATCATGAAGATGCACTCAGTCTATGAAATTCTAATATTCCACAGATGACACTACCGTTCAATATATCATAGTCTTCATTAGATATAATCTGAAAAGACGGGACTAAACTAATTGCTCAAGATGAATTGTTTATTGTGGATATGGATAACAATGCATGGGCCAGAGGTGCCATGGAATAAACTTGGGTTCGATACCGCGTTCCAGGCTCAGCAAGCCTTCCATCTCTCCAGAGTCGCTAAATTGGTAACAGACTTGTCTGGGAAGACAGCAGCATTAACTCGATACATTGACTGGCCTCCGCGAGTTATTATAAAGGCCAGATATGCATTTGGTCACCTCAAAACGATATTTAATGAAGTCGACTGCTTGGTGCACCCCTAAGAGATTGATCAACGTTGAGACGTTTATTCTTTATTTTTACAAATAATTATAAACTAATAAGCTTCCACATAAGAAGATAATTACGCATTTACAACTCCATAAAAACGACAAAAGAACTAACGCTTAACTAAATGAGTCGATCAGAAGGTTACTAAACATGGTGGAATTTGAAACGAAGTAAAGTTAAAGCTTAACGATCAGCTTACATTCTACCCTTTTTCACGGTTATACGGTGGGAAAGCCAAACTTGACCAATTTCGAACAGGAATAGGCGTAGGAAACGGGTAGCAAATAAAACAGATTAAAAAGCGTCTTCATCGAGACAATTTCCGAGAGCATCTGCAACGTCAGATTTCTTGCGCTTTGTAGAGAAAAAGTCAACTCATACTTCGGAGTGGGGAGAAGTACCAACATTTTCGCGTACGGAGTTCGTCGGACCACGTGCATAGAAGCGCAATCGCGCAATGAAATCAAGGTTTGCGGACCATGAGCTCGCATGTGTTGTACGATGCATTGGTTCCTTAAGATCAACGCTCTATTGTCCGATTCCTTTACATTTTTTTTACATGTCCCTCCAACATATCTGCTACGTTTTCCTATGTTCCCATATTCTTGGAACCGCTTGTATGTAATCCAACTTCAGCGTAATGGAAAAAAATTTCGACTGTCACCTAACCATGATGTTTTTAGCTTTCCGCATGGGTTTTTTTTAGTAGTTAAACTGGTTTTTGGCTCTGTTTCATGTTTTTTTATACTCATCGATTCTAGTAGACTGCCTTAAACGGCTTTTTGCAAGTACACCCCAGAATACCATTCCATGAAGCCGCCCCGGTATTAAATCTGTGTTTGAAAAGCCACCGATTGAGTACAAAAGGTCGTGAAGGTGTTAAGTGAAGAAAAGTTGTATATCTACGTGGAAATACTGACAGAGAAACAGTTTTGGTCAAAACTGTGCACTAAATAATTGTTACAATACAAAAGCTTCAACCCTTTCGCGACTACGGCCATTTTTGTGTTGCACAAGATATACATTGAAATCAAGATACTGCATAGCAGCGCACATATTGAAATCAATGCGCATTGTTGTGAAAGAGTCACAACATACTGTAGAGGTCAAACACCAGAACACCGACTGTACACTATTCCCCCTCATTCAGATACAATGACTTTTGATATAGCAAGCAAATTTCTTTAACTATGAACTATAATGACTGAGATTTGTGATTTAGTTAGATGTTTGAGTCAAACCAAATTCTTCTTAGAAATTCCATTTGTAAAGTATCAAACTCCTCTATCGCAGTGTGCAAATAATCTCAACATGCAGGCCTTCTCCGCGGTCTAATTCAGTTGATAACTCACTTCGACCATTTTTTTGATCGCAAAAAACTGTGTAGCGAAGACCCCTCCATTCGCAAGGAGTATTAGAAACTGTCGTCCTAGCCTGATGTCCTTCGACTTAAGGAAGTCACGTTGCTCCAAAAAAATTTGTTGCTCTAAAAGAACCAAAATTATTTATCCAAAACATTGTACGTACATATATATATACATACATACATACACATATATATATATATTATATATATATACAAGCGGTTTGGATAGAAACACTAGTTTGAAGCTCTTCACAGCCAGGGTGTCTCTCTGGTTTGACACGCAACAATCCATCTTTTGCTTTGGTAACAGGTTTATAACAAGAATTTAGAGGTCGTACAATTAAATTTTCACTGGCCGAAGAGTGGAATTTAATAAATGAAATGCACTAACCCTCTAAAAAGTCACGCAAAAATTGAAATGTGATAATATGGGGATGAAGATACACAGCCAGCAGCTACACTAACATTACTTTATTGATGACGTTTTTCTTCAATCATGGATTCGGAAACCATCAAAAACCTTGCTCATAGGGAACGTATTCCGCCACTGTGCTACACTTACACGACGGGTAAAAGTTAAGGATTTACTAGCAGCTCTCGAGTTACTGAAAGTTAACAGAATTACAAGTGGTACATGTAACGCACACCCTAAAACAGTTTATATATTAATTGTGAATGGATGATGATTCTGCATTTCGAAATATACAGCGCAAAGAAGGAGCTTATGACCTCTAGTTGGATGTTCACATATAGCAGATAAGAATCGCCGATGTTCTAATGTAAATCCCGTCATCAACTTCCAAACATTCCTTAGATCCACAACAACGGGCGGAAACCTGAGAACACCCAAGCGTGGGTTTCTCGAAATTCCGAACTACGTTGGCAGAAAGCCGCTTTTTTATCAATAAACATTTCATCGAATAGAATCGGTTCCATATGACTAAAGAATGATTAACTTTTTCTGAGTATTTTCACCACCAGCAACTTATTCGCACTATTTTTTTCTACACGATCCGATATCACATGTATCATAAAGTACAGATCTCATCACCTTTTGTATTCAATTCATTGTCTCGTATCCATCATCCACGAAGGTCTTAGAACTTGTTTGCATGTGAGCTCGACTGCTGACTGACTATTTCTTCATCTTTGTCAAGAATGTTGTTAAATGCTGGCCATCTCAAAACCTCGGACTCTACTGAGTGAACATGTTATGAAGATAACAGCTCCTTTATTCATAGCGTAAGTGGGTATTTTCTTGCTTACCCGGATCATATTCTACAAGTCACTTTGGCCAAAAATATATAATCAAGTGACTGAAAAATAGATCACAGGCAGTAAGGAATCGCCTCTAGCAAATAAACTCCATGTATGCTCTGGGACAAACTGGCAAGCCACACGTGAGTACACCCAGTCCCCATGTTCTGAGCTCAGCAAACTATACGAGAGAGAGCATCTAACACTAAACGTTGTAAAAGAAGTGGGCGTCATTCCCCTGACTGCGAAACAACTCGCGCTACAGCAGTGTTGGGTAATGCGAGCACGGAGAGGCTGCTAAAATATCAGAGCCATTCTACTGCCTAAATCGCAAAGGACTAAGGTATCTGCACCTACAATGCGAGCACACCTGCACCCGAGTTCTAGATAGAGGACTTGATCATGCAGGCAAGAAGAATAAGGTAAGACGTCATTAAAATGGTTGAGACGAAAAAACACCGACCAGTAATCGCCGTCTATGACATGGGAGAAGAACTGTTCTTCAGAACGTGCGACAATACTAGAGTCGGTGGCATCGGCACTCTCATCAACACGAGTTTCGCCATTAGTCCAGTCAAACGTATACGGTTAAAGAGATGTCGATCAACACCTGCTTTGACAATCTTCGTCGTCTACGCATCGACATCAAACTATGATGAACATGAAGTCGAAGCCTTCTATATGGACTTCACGAAATTTAACAGAGAAAACCGTACATTCTTTAAGGTCATCATTGGAGACTTTAACGCTAAGATTGCAAGCAGAAGAACGTCTGAAGAACGTTACATTCGGACCCATCGATTAAAATGGAACGAGCGGAATGAGCGGCTACCTGTGTTTTATCAAAACGACCAAGACCATTTATGGTGACTCACAGTTCGACAACCTCCACTTTCAACGCTGGACGTGGGAGTCTCTCAATGGAGAGTGCCATAACAAAGTAGACCACATCAAAGTAAATCAAAGGTTTTGCCTAACCGATCTCGCTGTTGTCCGAAACTGCTACACGGTATGAAACCACAGTCTCTTTGGTGTGAGATTTCCCTTAACGCAGAAAAGAGATAAAACCGCTATGTTCAAAAAAACGAAATCCCAAAACTATCACAAACTGGGTTTCATTCTGATCGTTTGTTGGCTCTTGGGAAGATGTTGTTATTGGCAACATAGAAGAAGAATATTACCTGCTAATTCAACGCTCCAGTGCAATAAAAGCAGATTTCGAAAGTCACCAGGGAGCTCTGTTTCCAGATACACTCAAGTTGATATGATTTCGACTAATTTTCACAAAAACGATGTTCGTGAAGAACGGATTGGCTATGTGTGCACCGTTCACGCTCAACGGAATGAATACCTCCGATTGCTCCAGCTACGTCTACCTAGGTCGAGAAGTCAACATGATGAACTTCTTAGCCCCAGAGCTGTGCAAAAGGAAGTGAGCGGTTTGGCAGTTTTCAAGAGCACCGACGATGTAGTGAAGAAAACAAAGAACATCCGACGAAGTGCCAAATTTCTCGAATACACGATTCTTCTTGCCTTAATGTATGCGCCAGAAAGCTGATGAATACAGTAAGTAGGACCACAACGTTGCTGAGATATTTGCAAAACTCTGGACCGCAGGTGTCTATGGTGGGGAACGAACGCGCTATTATCCTTTCCGGGGAGTAACGCGTTCACCACCACACCATGCGGGTCCTTTGTTTCGCACGTCTCTCAGCTATTTCTATCGATCTTTTATCGATATCGATGCCGATTTGCGCTCCCCAGATCAACCCCGCTGACGGGTGATTGCTGTGGCAAAAAGATCGATAGAAATAGCTGAGAGACGTGCGAAACAAAGGACCCGCATGGTGTGGTGGTGAACGCGTTACTCCCCGGAAAGGATAATAGCGCGTTCGTTCCCCACCATAGACACCTGCGGTCCAGAGTTTTGCAAATATCTCAGCAACGTTGTGGTTGTATTTCGCTTAATAACCTGCCATGAAAATTATAGAAGGCAGAAAACAAAACGTTAAACATTGTGATTTCAACTACAGCCATAGCTTAACTGGGTTCTATGCCGATTTGCGCTCCCCAGATCAACCCCGCTGACGGGTGATTGCTGTGGCAAAAAGATCGATAGAAATAGCTGAGAGACGTGCGAAACAAAGGACCCGCATGGTGTGGTGGTGAACGCGTTACTCCCCGGAAAGGATAATAGCGCGTTCGTTCCCCACCATAGACACCTGCGGTCCAGAGTTTTGCAAATATCTCAGCAACGTTGTGGTTGTATTTCGCTTAATAACCTGCCATGAAAATTATAGAAGGCAGAAAACAAAACGTTAAACACAGTAAGTAGGATTAAAGACCATCCAGTGTTATAGAATTCATAGTCTAAAGGACGGTACGAGAACTATCTCCTATCACACAAGTGAGACAGAGGGGCTACGAAGCTCCGACCCACGTCAACGATCAAAAAGCAGAAACGCCGTTCTATACACCAAACTGTCGAAGACAACATGTGCCCAACACGTAATGCATATGAACGACAACCGATGGACAACGGCCGCTAGTGACTGGATTCCTCGGGATGTCAAATACACAGCAGAAAGACCAGTGATCCTATAGCGAAAGCTATTCACAAAAACCTTAGAAGAAAGATATAATGCTCAATAAGTCACAGGACAAACAGAACCAACTGGACTACCTTTGCACGTAACAAAGAGAAATGGAGGACCTACTGACGCCCGTTTGAGTCACTCATAGGTCAACGTGGCAACATCTAATGTAGGTGATACATCTCATCATGTTCGAAAAAAACCACAACTATACGACGATAGTGGTGAAAACAAACGAATGGAAAGTGTGGCGGAACTGGCACAACTCGTGAGAATGATCCATGTAAATGAGTAGCAATGTAATACTTCCCTTCAACACATTTGCTACAACGCCAAACTTATATCTTGACCTCACGTAACTACGTCAAATATTTTGATGAGCCCGCTACGTAATGAAACCACCGCGATTCGTCATATGTGTATCACCTGTATCATCTGTACCCCCGTCGATCGCCGAGTGACTCGAGCGGGCACCAGGAGATCTTCCATTTCTCCCTGTTGCGTGCAAGAGTAGCCCAGTGGGTACTGCTCGCTCTAGGGACTCCTCGAGTATCATACCTTTCTTCAAGGCTCCTTGTGAAAAACTCTGACCATCGGGTCGGTGGTCTTCCTGCAATACGCTTGACATCCCGAGGAATCCAGTTACTAACGGCTCTTGTCCATCGGTTCTCATTCACACGCATTACGTGTCCGGCCCTCCTTATCTTCGACTGTTTGGTATACAGAACGGCATCTTTGATTTCCGATCGTTGACGCAGGTCGGAGCTTCGGATCACATCCTTTACTTGTCTGAAACGGGATACTCCCTAACATCGTCCTATCGACTGCGCGTTCGATAACGCTAAGTGACCTTCCATCCCTCTTACGCAGCGACCAGGTTTCTGACGCATACGTTAGGGCAGCAAGTACCGTTGAGTCGAAAAAGTTGGTACGAAGTCGGGTGTTCCTTGTTCTCTTCACTACATCCTCGATGCTCTTGAAAGCTCCCAAGCCTCTCATTTCCTTCTGCTCAGCTTTGGAGCTAAGTCGTTCATCATATTGATTTCCCGATCTAGATAGACATAACTGGAGCATTCGGAGATAATCGTCCCGTTGAGCATGAATGGGGCATGCGAAACCAATACGTTCCTCATGAACATCGTTTTTGCGTTAGTCGAAGACCAATCTTTCCACAGGCTTTATCAAAGTCGGCAAGCATATCTTCCGCTTGGCTAATCTTTGGTACTACAAGCACGACGTTATCAGCAAAGCGAAGATGATGTAACTGCCGAACATTGACTTTCATTCCCATATTATCCCATTCCAATGTTCGCATGACGTTCTGGAAGGTGGCAGCAAATAATTTTGGCGAGATGGTATCGCCTTGCCTAACCCGTCTTTTGACGTCAATGTTATCGTTGTAGAATGGTGATATGTTGGTTGTGAAATTATTGTACAGCTCACGAAGAATCTTTAAGTACTGAGTAGGGGCTCCTTGACTATCAAGGGCTTCCATAACTGCTTCTATCTCAATTAAATCAAAGGCCTTCTGTAAATCGATGAAAGTGAGAAAGAGCGCTCTTTTGCACTCTCGGGATACTTCAATGAGTCTTATTATCGTGTGGATGTGGTCCATCGTACTAAACCGTTTTCGAAACTCTGCTTGCTCACATGGATGTCCAACGTCCAGTGTTCTGTCAACCCTGTTTAGGATGATTCGAGTGAAAAGTCTGTAAACGACAGACAGCAAGCAGAATGGGCGATAATTCGATGTTTTCCTTCAATAAGCAGACACGCGGTTGTTATTATAGGATTTATTAGGGTACAATAGCTGACGTTTCGGCGGCTTCGCTTTCTTGAGAGCCGTTTATTTGTTGTATGCATTTAAGCTAGTTGGTGGATAGCAATCCTCGCCCATATATTACTCTGTGCGGCTGTTATCCACCAACTACTTAAATACTTACAACAAATAAACGGTAGGTGTTTAAATAAAGCTGTTTCTTATGCGAATACAAATTTATTTGTTAAGTTTTATCTGCTAGGTTTATGAAAGTGTTTGGCTGGGCAGATCGCATCTCAATTTGACCCTTCCAGGCTCTGAAGAAGGCGAAACCGCCGAAACGTCAGCTACTGCATCCTAATAAATCCTATAATAACAACCTCATGTCTGCTTATTGAAGAAAACATCGAATTATCAATCAATGCCGAGTGTGTTTACGAGAAACTGGGAGAGGTTCTTCAGGTGTTCTCGTCTTATCCTGTCCGCACCTGGTGCTGCTCGATTTTTCACCGACGAAATGTCATGTCGGATAAGGGAGAACCGGTGTACAATGTATCCGTTCTCCTTTATTTCATATGACGGAAGGTGGACGTGGGTACCGAAGAGATCCGAGTAGTATTCGTGAATGATTTCCTCTATTTCCTTTCTGGACGCTGTAACTGTTCCGTCTGGGCGTAGGAGTGCAATCATTTTGGCTTTGTAATTAGCGAAGCTTCGGTGGGTTTTGCGAATGCTTTTCCCAGCCTCTGCAGCTTCGACCACTACTGCTACTCTTCTTTCTTTAAGATCTTCTTTTACCACCTGTCTTCATTGTGTTGCAAGTTCGGGCGTTATTTGGTGGTTGCCTGAGCTCGTGCGATTCCACGCAGGCGTATAAGCCCGAGTGTTTCTGGAGACAGACATCTCTTGGTGACTTTCGAACTCTCAGCTTTCATAGCGCTAACGTGATAAAGTTGAATGAGCTGATCGTATTCTTCGTCGATGTTATCGACAACGGTATCTTCCCAACAGCTGACTAATGAATTGGATAAGTCCCAGTTTACGGTGGTTCTGAGACTTCGGTTTTTGAATCTAGCGGCCTTTTCTCATTTCTGCGAGAAATGGAACCTTACACGAAGGAGGCGGTGGTCTGATCCTGTATAGAATTTTGGGACAACAGCGACATCCGTTAGGCAAAACCTTTGGTTTACTATGATGTGGTCTACTTCATTATAGTACTCTCCACTGGAAGACTCCCACGTACAACGTTGACGGTGGAGCTTCTGGAATTGCGAGTTATCATGGACGGTCTTGGTCATCATGACAAACCCAGAGAATCGCTCACCTTGTTCGTTCCATTCTAATCTGTGGGCCCCAATGCGACGTTCTTCAGATGTTCTACTTGGTCCAATCTTGGCATTAGAATCTCCAACGATGACCTTGAAGAATGCATGGTCTTCTCTGTAAAACTTCTTCAAAACGAGAGGACAGCAAATAGCATAACCAGAACTGGCTAAGTGATTTCCGCCTCTAATGACACAAACAAAATTGTTTAGATCGGATAATTTCACAAGCTAGGTCATCTCCGCCTCTCATTGAGAAGTATGAAAGTAGGGTTTCCCGTATCAGTTCATTTTGTTTCGGTTTTTTAGTTATCATTTTGGAATCCTCAACGACAAGTTAGAACGTGGCAACTGAATCATGGATTGAAACGGATTGTTACGGTGAGCGTAACATCTTTGAAGAGCTAAAACCACACGAATGGATTGATACGAGCGGCCCTCCTATTATACTGCTAAGGACGGGCGGAGATACTTAGCCTAAGAAGGTATCCATTCTAAACAATTTTGTTTATGTCATTTTCGGAGCCACCAGGTAATACAGCTATGGTGCCACCAGATGATGTCCTGCTATGCCGCTAGAAAGAGTCCATTTATTAAATACGTATAATTATAGAGAATATTTGTTAGGTATAAAGAGAATTTTCTATTTCATAGAGAAAGTCTCTATAATGCATGCTATTTGCAAAAGATCAATGCTCAGAACATGGATTTATTCGAATAATTTACTTCATGTCGTACTATTGCACATCTTGAATTGACTTTCTTAGCACTTTCCTTTGATAATATTCTATCAAACTGCTTCACTTTTATCACAAATATTACCATGTATACATCTACTGCTTCATAAAACTTCATACAACTAAGTTTAAGGCTACTTTTGGAAGACTTACGCAGCAGGTTGTTGCCTTCTAGACGTGCACTTTCCATGCGATGTCGAAAATCGCTCAGCTCTTTCTTGTATTGACTTTGCTTGGCAACCAATCGTTGAGACATCACTGGCACAATGATCAAGGCAAGACGTAATGCAACAGTGGCTAAAACGAAGTAAACCTTTTGCGATTATCATGCATAGTCACGGACTAGAACTTTTGAAAATTAAGAAACCGTTTTACATCTTTTTGCACTTACTAGACATAATCAAAGACTAAAGTCAAGAAACCAATTCTAATTTCTAGTCACAGTAAAGGCTTTACGTGTTAAATGATTTAAAAATATTCTATACTATAAAAGTCTGATGATGATGATAACACTGCGCTAACTAAAAAGGGGTTGACATACCGCAAACAATTGTTGCCCACCATGGCATGTCGGTATAGATGTGTATACTTTCCAAAGCCATCCGAAAATAGCTAGATGGTTTCCACCATGATAACAGTCCAAATTCGCCCAGAACAGATTCGCCAGCCTGGAATGATTAGTTTTTTTCATTTTATTTGACCCGTCTTAACATCTCTTCCGCGGGTCCCAGCATTTCTCACATTCAATTCGTTTCTTCGCATCCACTGTCCACGAAGAGTTTTCAGCTTTACGTGTGGCTTCGGTCGCTGCTTGATTTTCATTTCATCTTGAATGCCGTGGATAGAATGCTGCTCGAGCAATTCTCCTTGGAGTCCTGAGATAACCGAGCTGGAGCGTTCTCAATGGGATTGCAGAGAGTGATGTTTTCCCAGAGAACTCCGGTACCAATTTCCCTACCCAGAAGAGATGAGAAGCTTGGCTGGCCCGAAGCGGAATCGAACTAGCACCATGTTCGTGATGACATATATCACTACTACTGTGCTATCGGCCCTATGCATGATTAGTATAAAAATATACTAAATACGGTGCGCATCATGATGTGTCCAAAGCTTTGTAGAAAGTTTCCTTTTTTCAGTGGAATGAGTCTTCACAAGTTGGACGATATTGGTTGATGTTATACCTTTTTATTTTCTGCCTACTATAATTTCGCGGCAGGGTACTAAGCGAAATACAGCCACAGCGTTGCTGAGATATTTGCAAAACTCTGGACCGCAGGTGTCTATGGTGGTGAACGAACGCGCTATTGTCCTTTCCGGGGAGTAACGCGTTCACCACCACACCATGCGGGTCCTTTGTTTCGCCTGTCTCTCAGCTTTCAACTACAACTGCAGCTTAACTGGGTTCTATGCCGATTTGGGCGCCCCAGATCAATCCCGCTGACGGGTGATTGCTGTGGAAAGGATCGATAAAAATAGCTGCGAGACAGGCGAAACAAAGGACCCGCATGGTGTGGTAGTGAACGCGTTACTCCCCGGAAAGGACGATAGCGCGTTCGTTCCCCACCATAGACACCTGCGGTCCAGAGTTTTGCAAATATCTCAGCAACGTTGTGGTTGATATTGGCTGATATTGTGCAGGTCCTCCATTCTGTGCAACAAACGAGACTACTGTTTTTTTTTTCATTAGACAACTGAGCCAATGTGTTCATCAGAGCAGACACTAAGTAATTCAGATGTTCGCGTTGGTGCATACGTCAGACTGGGAGTTAGAAAGTTCATCGGTGTTCACCAGAGAAATAACATGTACCATTTAAGAAAAAAGGAACGCTGCCCTGAAATCTCCATACTTCCTGGCACTATGTTCAGATAGGTGACTTGGCCTTCGAAAACATCGGATTAAAGTGTGAACACTTGTTTCCATTTCCTCTTAGTACGGTGACTTTTACGTACAGAGATTAGATGGTGATCCTTTTGGCTAATCGATCGCTGAAATTTGGACAGGGATTGCATATGCTTTCTAGAAACTGCATTCATCCCACTACTCTTCTTCTGTGGCGCAGTGGTCGGTATCTTCCAGTCGCAGCTGGTCAGATAACCCCATATTTGACTATATTCGTCGTTGTTTATATAATCATATCCTCAGTAAATGACCCTACTGGCCTACATCATGTCAACAATGGGCTATTCAAATCCTAGTGTTCGGGCTTCGCAAATAAAGATGACACCATAGCATTTCTAGATTTAAGTTGCTTAAAATAGCTTTTAGATTTTAACAACCTTTCTGTACTCATCCTATTCTGCGTATTGAAGGCCGTCTATGTAAGGTCCCTTTATTTTTAGTGTTTTTGGCAAACACTGAAGGATAGCTTATCACGAATTCCAACAGAAGATGTAGAACTTATCTGTTACAAACGACTTGGAGCCAAGTCTTACGGATCGCACTCTTCTAATGAGAACTCTACCGAATAGCGGGTATAATCCACATCCATTTGTAAACTTGTGAATAGAGGCAATTTATGAGGATTTAAAGAGGTCGATGGGATCAAATACTTGGAACAATAAAAACAGCTTTGGACATTGCAGTTATAATTGGTCTTTAGATAACCTAGAAATTATATCAGAATTCACGTAACCTAAATTCCGTTAGAAAACCTCTCTGCGACTGAAATTTGCGGAAGCTTAAACATAAAAAAACTCAAACCCAAAAAATAGCCCCTTGAGCTAGCCACCATGATTATGCGTTACATAATCTGCACATCATTTTCACGACAAAAAAGAAATACAAGAAATGACAACCGGTATCTCATATAAAAGATCACCTCAAGGATCTCTGCAACAGATCGAGCTGGAGGTGGAGGTAATGGCATCGGTGGTACATTGGATGATGTCTGTATTATAAAAAGTAAGTCTACAGACTAAAACACCGAAAATGAAAACTTCTGCAAAGTATTTATCAATACTTACCACATAAAACCCAACCACCAAATTTGCATGGTTGCGCGTAGAACAGCGTCTAATTTCATATCTCTTACGAATATGCTGACTTTTAGACAACAAATGACAATGTTTGCGAAAGCTAGAGGACTCAAGGGTTGAGAACATTAAAGAATTACAAAACAGTTCTTCTTGGCTATCATTCTAGGGGTATGGACAGTAATGTGTGCTACTCTTTACTACATCTATGATCCACCCCCTACTTTCCAACGGTTTACCGCCTCATTGTGGCTGAGGTGCTTCTGGGTATTGGGCTAAGACATACAGCGAGGGGATTCATCTCCCAGCAGGGCCTCCCAAGTTGAGAAGGGCTTTGGCGTTTCCATTAGGAAAGCCAGTTGAGAGTAAACTAATACCAGGATCCACCACTGTCCTGGTATCAAACCAGTCGCATGATGGCAAAACTCCCTCTGATACACAAGGGCGGCGGCTGCCTGTGGTAGTGACGACCTGAAACAGACTTTGGCCAGGCTGACCTCGGGACTTCAAGGAACCACAATGGCTAAACTAGCAAAACTCCGAAAAATGCAGAATATGTTGGATTCCGCACAAATAATGAGGAAAGGCCATCCAAACATCCAAGTATGTAAAACTCCTACAATCTATGCTCCAAAGCTTTATAAAATGTTAATGCTTTCTTTTGACAAAAAATTTTTTTTCCGAATTTGGCTTACCGCCTTGATTCTAAGAGTATCGGAAACACATGCCAACATTGACGGTGACAATGTGAATAGGTTAACTAAGGCACACTCGCGCAAAATGACTCGACAGCATGTGAAGGAATTATGCAGAGATAAAACGATAGATAAGGAACAGCTCAGAAGGATTCTAAATCCTCTACAGTTCAAAAAATGAGATAGCTTCGATTTAAATACAAAGCTTTCATTATGAAGTTGCAGTTGCTTAGTATGCAATGCAGAGGTTTTTGCAGTACTTTCTAAAATAAATCAGTAGCTTGTCCAATACATCTTATGTCAAGCGTGACCAATAAAAAGCTGTTGTCTACACTCAAAAGTATCTAAAGATTTTTAACATGTTCAAATCAACACGAGGCTGGGACAATTGATGTTGAAGAGAGTATGTACCTCAAATACTGTTGCTGACAAAGAGGACGTACAAATGTTTCTATTTGAGTGCAGAAGTTCGAAACTTATAGTTGGACATACTTCCACTACGACAAAACAATAATTGATGAGATCTCTTTAGGCTGACATGGTGCCGACAACTTATGTGTCCACCAATGCGCTTCAACGCTTCAACAGCTCATTCCTAAAGATATTTACAAAGTCTTATTATCATAGTCTTTTGCCGATACTTCAAATGTTGCATCTAAGAAAGTATATTTTGCAATCTACAATGTTCACTTGTTCACCTGCTAACGTCATCAAGGGCTATGAAATCCAAATCTTCGCCAATAAAAACAAGCTAAAATGAAGAACTGGATAGCGATGCACGATGAGGAATAATATGTACACCCTTGGCGAGTTAGAACAAGGTCTCTTCTAGAAGAATGCCAAATTTTCAACTATTCTAGCCCTCTAAAATCAGTGTTATCCATTATTTGCTACATACAAAGTCCAATTTCCCAACAGCGACTGACCGCTACGCCCTAGTAGCATGCGACGAGTTAATGACGGATAACGACAAGTCTTTACGCTGCAGTAGGATCGACTACTAAGCTGAACTGTTATGACACCTGTGAGCATAACAACGAAACAGAAGGGAAAAGCACGGAATCCCAACATCTGAGGAGTAGGGATCCGAATATCTAAGCACTTCCCACTAAATCTCCACACTTACGCTTCATTTACATTCACTCCTACAACTTCCAATGATTGTATTGATCGCCGTTCTTAAATTGTGAGATGAATAAATGGTAAATAAAACCTCAAGAGAAGAGACTTGCAAGACACAAGCGCACTTACCTGTGCCGTGTAATTGAAGACATCCTTGGCTGAAATAGATCGCACCTAAAAAATGCACTTCGCCAACCCACCAATGTTTCAACGAAGAAAAAGAACAATCTAAGGTAATGACATACACATAAATGATAGCACCTACATGTTGAAAGTGACAAAATGCAGGTCGTGACAACATTTCCAACCCCATGGATCCATGCCGTAAGATGACCCGTGACATCGTGAGCATCTGGCCTGGTTCTGAGACTTTCGATGTTTCAGACCACACATTTTATTCAAAGACAATAAATGTGAGTATGCACATGGCCAATCCCCGCCAAATGGTAGCAGTACTGAAGAACCAATTTATTCCTTTCCAGAAGTACTAGATACACATAAAATTATCTATTTCATACTTTGCTTCCAAGCAGAAGTCGGTTGCTGTGAACGCAAGTTTTTTAACTCAACAATAACTAATTATTCGTAAGTTATTCCCTAATATAATTGAAAACAACTGCAGAACTGAGTAAGTACAGAACAAGTACAACAAAAACGGTAACAAGAGAATATATATCAGACGCATACGAATGGGCTGACGACGGTGCTAAATATAGCACAGAAGGGATGTGTGGAGAAAGAAAGCTTCTAATAATGGCTGTTATATAGAATGACTAATTAGAAATAGTACTGCACTGGAGATCATCCAACTAAAAGTAGGACAGAAACATGGTATTTTATGAAAACGATGAAGAGATAATATTACCAATTTACCGGACGAAGATAATAAGACTGAGCTTCAAACCAAAGAATTATTTACAATGTGCCTTCAAAAACTTCAATCAATAATAGAGTGGGTTGTAAGTAACCCAATGCTGAGTTGGCTTTTTCTTGGCTTCTTCACAGGTGGTAAACAGCTTCTTGTAGGCGTCCGATTTAGTCGGATCTGATTGAATATCACTCTCAGCTTTTCTTTTCTCCGGTTTTTTCACCGAATTTTTAGCTTTGTCTAAAATAGAAAGAATTTCAAGCACATAGCTCGTAACAAAAACTAATTGACTGTCAACGTGTGTACGTAAACTGGACGTAAACTTATGGACGTAGTGGATAAACAGTGGTAAAATGATTTTTTTCCTTAAACTATGGAAAAGACACGTTTCTTCATCGGATCGAAGACCGTCGAAAAAGGAATTAAAACGGTACACAAACAGCTTACCTTCTTTCTTCACATTGGTATTGCCGACCTCCTTTGCTTGAGTCATCAAAGAAGCTTTCGTTTGAACATCACCTCCACTTTCAACTTCATTGCTTTCGTGATTATTCTTCTTGGCTTTCTTCTCCTTGCGCTCATCAGAAAGCTTCTGCTTGTACTGTTCAAGGAGCTCATCGTCAGGATTCAACACCACAGAGTCTTCGAGGTCCCATGGTCCGGAGCATCCGTGACATACCTCCGATTTTACCTTCAAAGTAAACAAACCTATTCGAAAAGAAAAAATTAACAAGTGCACAAAAAAAGTCCTACCACAGCAAAGTAAGCAGAAAACGTAACATAAACTACCTCTTGCAGTGCTTTCTCCGAAAATACACAACCACACTTCCAGTTAACCACAAAACCATTGATGCCATTCATAGGAACGGACGTGACAGGGCAGAGGAACTCAGACTAAATTTAGTTAATAAGTTTGCTACACTTTATGTAGTTGCCATTAATATAATAAGAAAGATCAAAATTTAATAGAATGGACTCTTCACCAAGACTGATGGAAAACAGAAAAAGGACTCACCTGATTGAAGTCGAGGTACTCGTCTCCCTTAACTTCCTCGCCCTTGTAGTCTTTATTTTCCTTTAGTTTTAGTTCTTTGAAATCCTATAATGCATACTGTCAAAAACTGATAACAAACTCTGCAAAAAGAACAGAAACTGTTTTCACAAAAAACGTCTTTCTTTCAGGAATGAATTAAGTCATAAAAAATCTACTAGTCCATCTACACCGCTAATGCAAAATCAAAGAGATGCACAAGTCACAGAGAATTACTGTACTTCCACAGAACACCATTTTATGGCTCACTCTTCTTCGGCTTTCTCTTGATAAACTGAAGATATCCATTGATTAGCGATGAAATAAGGTAAAGCCCATCTTCCGTAAACTGGTGTCGCACTGTGTTCTCAGCTTTGCTACAAGACGGTAGTTGTTGATGCTCGGGTTTGTCATGCATGTAAGGCTTAACAATGCAATTTAATTGGTGCTGTTCATATATGTGTAAGTAGTAGCTTTGCCTCCTAATTACTACACAGTTTTCCCAACGGTCTACCGTCCCATCGTGGTTGGAAGGTGTTCTTGTGTCTCGCGCTATGATATACAGGGGAGGGAGATTCATCCCTTCAGCAAGACCTCCCAAGCTGAGGAGTTCGACGTTTCCACCGAGAAGCCCAGCTAAAAGTAAACCAATGCCAGGGTCCACCACCGTCCTGGTATCAAAGTCGTATGGTGGTAAATCTCCCTCTGATCCACAAGGGTTGCAACTGCCTGTCGTGGTGACGACCTGGGGCAGACTTTGGCCTGACTGACCTCGTAACTCCAAGCAACTGCAATGTCTAAACCATCAAAACTCCGAAACAATGAAAATTGTTCCGGAGTGCCGCACAACCAATGAAGACGAGCCATCCAAGTATCCAAGCAAGTAATTATTGCTGAGTAAGCTGAAGATTATGCTGGTCGGGAGACAATGATTTCCGCTCCGTTTCTGAAACTTCTTATCAATGACACCACCTCTATCATGAGTCTAGCCTTAGGAGCCTTCTTACCTTACCTCCATTTTACATGTCATCTCGTAACCTCACTCCGCTATGAGTTAAGGATCGGAAACGAATGAAAACATTTTCACCAAACAACCACTTTTCTTACAAAAATTTCGATAATATTTTAGAACTAACACTGAAATGAACGTATTTCAAACAAAACGATGAAAAACTTTTCCACAAGAGCCCAGCCTTTCTATGGTTGTTCGTCATAACTCCACCAATACCTACGGTTTGTACAAAGAAGGACACTAAAATCAATGATGATACTATCAGCATACGAGGTAATAAAGTTGTAAAAGGAATCAACTTTCATATAACAATGTACCTAACTAAAAACTATCTGAGAGAAACGCAAAGCAAGCGCCGCCGTGGTGTAGCGTGTATGACCACCAGAAATGGTAGTAGTGGTTCGATCTGGCCCAGGGTCCAAGTTTTGAAAATATCTCAGCATCGTCTTGGCTGTACTTAACTACTTTTGGAAAACCACCTGGTAGAAACTACATGAAAGAAATATATTAAATAAGTGATTTTGTTCGTATTTTTTGTTGAGCAAACGCGAGGTGTTATTATTCTTTGTTCACGATTAAGCTGACGTTTCGGCGGATTTCGCCTTCCTCAGAGCCGCTTCCTATGAGGTTTCCACTAAGTATGTCACGTAGAGACCAACCGCACAGAAATCACGTGGAAGTATATATTAAATAATTCCCAGAGCAACCTAGTCACGCTGCTTAAAGTGGTACTGCATCTCCAATAGCGATTATAGCAGATGTAAGCCTTTACAATTCTTTACCAAGTATATACATATGTATGAGTATAGGTAATATACACAAGTATAGGTATATTTTTCAGGATTCAGGAAAGAAGGAACCCAGTCCTATTGACAGCGAAAAGAAATGAAGAGTTGTAAACCCGCACAGTTATCATATCCTGTTGAACACGTTTAATAATGTCTATACATTTATAAACTCAGAAATAAAACATGAGAAACACATTAGCCAAGGCTGCAATGAGTTCAGCGATAACCAATTTCTTGTACTGATACCAATGCACACATTTAGGCCGAAGTAAACTAGGTACCATTACATGTTAAAGCAACGAAAAGATCCACCTTAAGTCCCTTAATGTGCGACGCAGCCGGAAAATTTCCCATGGTTTTCGTAAGAATGGCCTCGATGACCGTTTCCTTGTTATACAGACGACCATAACGACAAGCAATGATTGGTTTCTGCAATGATTCACATCAGAATGGAACACAATGCATAGGAATTTCTGGAAAAAACCGTCGTTTGTGCCTTCAAAGTGGTGGTTAAAACGTCCAAAGAACTAGACATTTTATAGCAACAATACAAACCTTCAGAGGTTGTTGTGACAACTGGCAATTCCGCCACTTCGTGGCATTTTTGACGCTCTTGTCCAATTTTTCCGCTTTTTTTTTGTTTTTCACCAGTTCACATCGCTTGGGTATCGTTCCTCCATCGGCACCCATACTCCGTTTGAAATTTGAGCACCACACTAGTCTGGCAGGGAATCCCACAGCTAAGAGCAACACGAAGCTGGACAGGTTCTCCAAGTGGGCGTGTCCTCGATTGCAAATGGTACGCAGCTCTTTTCGTCGGACGAAAGTGGTACGTGAATGAACCAAGTTAGACGACGAGCATTTTCCGGATTGTTGACAATGGAGTTTGGTGATCCCAAAGTTGAGAATGTAAGTGGGATTTTGCAGTGATTCAGTATAGTTAACTTCGTTTGAAATGGTTAATCCGTAGACCATGTGCCCTTAAAGGCCAGTATAACCACAAGTGGAACTACTTACGTGCTTTTAAAGGATGCAGCACCAAAGTCTGAGAAGTTCTGTATGAGTCAGTCACTTGATGATCGGAAATGGCCTTTTTAAGAGCGTTTGCTTCCACTTATTTTGCATTTTAGGTCGTTCTTGACTTTTGACTTGAGTGCTTTCTTAGGTTATTAGGCTAATTAATACATTATTGATCCTCAGTTTTCTTATCAGTTATCAAGCTTAGCTAAGCTATTCAGCTAGAAAAATCTTTGGCACTCTTTTGATAAGCCTAAACATCGCCACGAATGCGATTCGTAATAGGGCTTCTTTGTTGCATTATGAAATATTTTCAGTATTTTACGTCTTAGTACATAAAACTAGGTTCATTATTTAGATATTCGAAGGAAGGCTTTCATCATCATCATCATGAGTAGCTGGTTCAAGAAGCCGGATGCTAAAGGTATTGGTTGAAAAAATGAACTTCTATGACATTAAGCTATTAGGAAGAACGGCACTGTCGGACATTTTTCATGCTGAATACATGTCATGCCTTGTTTTAGAACAGATGCGTGAGAACAACAGAAATCTGAGGAGAGCCAACCGCGATCTGGGAAGCGATAGGAGAGAGTTGGAACGCAAGGAAAGAGAATTGGTATATCACTTATGGAATCCATAGTTGTCTATTCATTCATGACTTCGTATATTTTCTTTTCTTAAGGAGAATGAAATTAAAAGAGCCGCAAAGCTTGGTCAGAAGGAGACCTGTACCGTGCTCGCTAAGCAGCTCGTCCGGCTACGCAGACAGAAAACGGCGAGTTTAGGAATGAGCTCGAAACTCACTAGCATCGCTGCGCAGAACAAGTCTGTTCACTTTTTTCTATGGATTACTGATTCAAAAGTTTATAGTAGTGGAACCTCCCAACGGTTTACCGCCTCATCGTGGCTGGGAAGTGTTCCTGGGTGTTTGGCTACGACGTACAGCGCGGGGATTCATCCACCCAGCAGAGACTCCCAAGTTGAGAAGGACTTTGGCGTTTCCATCAGGAAGGCCAGCTAAGAGTAAGCCAATACCGTGGTCTACCACCGTCCTGCCATCAAACTAGTCGCATGGTGGCATCTTCCTCTGATCCACTAGGGCTGCGACTACCTGTGGTGGTAACGATCTGGGTAGACTTTGGCCTGGCTGACCACGGAACTCCTAGGAACTACAATCGCTAAGCCAGCAAAACTCCGAAAAAACCAAAATTGTGCTGGGTTCTTTACAACCGATGAAGACGAGCTATTCGACTATCAAGTACCAAGTATGGTAGTGAAAAGAGAATGGTTAGAGGGTCTCTGAATCGCTAAAATGTCTTTGACCTTAAAAGGCATTTTCTAGCTTCAGAATAGACATAGGATCTCAGAGAAACACTCCAGTGTAACTAGTCTGACAAATGAACTGATATTTTCCAAGGGTACAATGGTTCTTTTATCAGTATGTGGTAATCGAATTTATTTCATTTACACTGTTAGTCACAACAGCCGAAAGATTTGTACTAAATAAATTTCTCAAGAGTACAGGCTCTGGATGGCTTAATAAAGATAATTTGTAGCCACATTCATAGTATGGGGACGATGTCACAAGTCATGGGACAAACTGTTAGCACTATGAAGACCATGGAAAAGCAGATGCCCGTAGAACGTCTGTCCAAAAATATGAAGGAATTCCAAATCGCCCAAGAGAAGCTTGGAATATCGGAAGAGGTATATTTCAGTTTCTCGTCTTTAATTGTTGCGTTACAGTGATTTATTCTTGAGCTTTCTCTTTTCCGAGAATTAGGACCTTACACTGTGACATAACTGACTCCTTAATAGGAAGATTGATGATATAAAATGTTTTCAAGATTATGAACAACACACTCGACGATATTCTGGACGAATACGAAGATGAGGAGGAACAAAACGCGATTGTGAATCAGGTCTTGGACGAAATTGGCATTGAATGTCAGAGCAAGGTCTGGTATTCAATTGGTTTAGAGTCTTTTGCGATTCTTTGGATAATTTTGAAAGATTACATATCCGTCTTAGTTCCTCCCAACAGGATTATATAATCATAATCTCGCTAATCATAGAGTGAGGTGACCCATTAGAGTACTAGCCAAGCATCCGTTCGTCCATGCTATGAGTGTATTGCTCAGTAGAGCATGAACAGCGTTACATTTTTGGTTTTAATTTTTATTGACTTTCGCGAGAGAATATCCATAGGTAACCATATTAGTAGAGGAGTTTTCTTTTTTCTCTTTCTCTTCATATATATACATGCGTATACATATATATACATATGTATATATACATGTGCACACACATGTATATATGTGTATATACATACATATGTGTGTATACAAACACATCTATGGCTTAGGCTGTTGGTTTGATCTGTTTTAAAATGTCCATGGGATTTAAAAATTTTAGTTGGCTGCTCTTCCGAAAGCTCCTTCCTCCATCGCATCCTCGTCAAAACCACTTTCTGATAATGATATAGAAAACATGCTAGCTCGGCTAAAAGAATAAAGGTTATAGTTTAATTTTATTTCATTTTTTATTTTCAACACATTTGCGATTTCGCAGCACAGTCTACGAATAAAATGTGTCTATGACTCGCCTCATCTGCCGAAAATAAGACATCTGTAGCCCTCTTCTTTTACTCTGGCAGTACTGCATGCGTGACGTCATTGCTTCACACGTTTATCTCTCTCTCTACGGCGGGGAATATCTTGGTACTTTAATCTAAATCTGTAGTACGTGCGCAAAAGATGTCAGTACCATTCTCGTTAGCAACAATATCGCTCTCAGGAAAAAGTGTTCCTTTGATAAAAGTTTTTTTTCCACATTGTTAGGCGTAAAATGTGCTTTCTGGAGCCACGTTTGACACAACATCTTCACTGGTGGAGTTATCCAATAAGTACGAGGTGCATCGCGGAGACTGTGCGGCAAAACATTCTAAATAACCAACAAAGTAATACATGAGTAAGGGCAACTTATAGCATCGTTGTGTATCGCTTAGGTATCGTATTCGAGAAGAGCAAGGTTGTCCACCTTCACCTGTATCATCTCTGTTCCCGTTGATGATCGGTCGTATGACTCGAACGGGGGCTTGTAAATCTTCCGTTTTTCCCCGTCTCCTCCAAGAGTAGCTCAGTGGGTTTTGCTCGGTCTAGGGTTTCGTTCAGCATCACAACTTTCCTGTAGACCTTACATCGTTAAAATTTGTAATTAGTATATAGGAGAATTTTACTTCCGTTATAGGTTCAGTTTTGTTGACCGCCCTGCATGGTGGATGATCTGGCAACTGACTTTTGTGTACATAAAGATGGGAAGTCTTTACACGAAATACCGGTTCCAGCGCATTCTTCATTTGTATGGTTGTTTTTTAACAATGTACAGAGGATACTGAATGCGCCTACGTATTCCGCTATGACTTGAGAATGTATAACTTTCGCTAATTCATATGTTGACTACTGGTTGTGAATGGCTGTCTTTAGTATACCAGAATGACCGTGCTAGAACGTTCCTGTTCATTCACCACAAGAAACTAGCTCATTTTTATCTGAGAAAGATATAGTATGCGATTTGGCTGTTTCCAAGATGACAGCGAATGCCTTCATTAGTTAATCAACAATTCGATGAAGATACCCGAATGAACCTAATCCGTCCGCTGTTACTAACTGCGTTGCTCCAAAGTCACCTGTAACTGCCCAAAACTATGAAGTGGATTGACAAAAGTAGTTTTTTATTTCGTCCTTGTCTGGGGTCAGAGATGCTCAGGGGATCTGCTCAACTGAGGAACACAATCACCATGTTTATCGACTAAGGCCTTTTATCAGCGATTTAGTACCTCAGAGTTTATACCTATACGTGGTTCATATCTGTTGGAGGCGACCTACCCCACATCTGACGTGCTTACTAATCAGTTGATTGTAGAGACATTTGCCTAAGTTAGCATGCAGAATACGGTACATTTACAGTAGAAGCTTTGCCATATTTACGAATGAGTCTGGTTGTGTTCTTGAAGACAGGTCGGTCGGCGCAGCGGAATTTATCTTTGTCTCACAACAGGTACAAGGTCGATCTTGGTTAGTGTTTATTCACCTGCAAGGGAGATCCGTAGATTAAACAATGGAAGTAAAAAAAAAGGCTGAAAGTCATATTCAATAAAGGAAAAATAGGCGCAACTGTAACAAAATTACTACAGTGAAGACAACTACAACAGAAGAATTACGAAAAGGAGATCCTTCTTCTAGTTATACCAGAAAACAATGAGTAATTTAGTGATCGAAGAGTTTGAATACCAGTTATGAATCTCTATAAAGAAATACCGTAATATAACTTCACATATACCAAGCCCATGTGAATATATAGACAATATATGATGTAAAATGAATGTAAAAAGTTTTCCCGCCCTTTCACGTTCAGCTAGAACAACCGCTTTCACACACTGATTTCAAGCACTACTGGAGCATGGTCGCTTCCATTCACATCTCCTCGAATCTCGCTTGACTTCACCTGAATACATTTCACCTGATTAAAGCAGAAACTGAAATTCTATAAAAGCAGTCGGTGCAGAGAATTAGAGCTTTATAAACAAGTCTCCAACGGATGAAGAGGAGTTCTTCCTCTCTCCATCTCCTTTTCCGTATTCTACTTATATCCTACTTTTCCTTTTTACACTCCTTCCTAACAGAAAAAGTGGTAAGGTACATCGCAACACAAAGGCAGTCATCGGTCCGACCGCATGCCCTGTGTTAACTAATCCGTCATCCTTTCGGAGTAAACAGATTGCTACCCTCTTTGTCTGCGAAAATAAAAAACAGACTTGATCCGTTGGTAACTGTTCACGAGACATTGTATAGGTCAAGCCTGGAGAGTCGAATGCATGACGCACATTTAGGGGATTGACGCATGTTGAACATTCTCAATTTATTGTTTATTATTTCTTAAACACATCCTATATCTGCTTTGCCTTTATGTGTCCATCCACTCACTACTCGTTAGCATTTTCCTGGTCCAATTATTCTTCTCTGATACTCTTTCCTATATCGAAACGTATCTTCTCTCTCCATAATCATTACGTTCTACATAGGAAAAGTGCAGAAGTTCTCCACCAAATACTGATGAAAGCTTCGATATTTAATCGAAAACATAAAAAGGAGAGGGAATAAAACATTCAAGGTTGATGAATCACTGAGAGATGTGCCATCCATTGGACTACGTGAATTGAGGTGGATACCAATATATCAAGTAACTATTACGATCTTCCCACAACTCCGCTGGCAGTTTGAAAACCACAACGGTATGGAAGGCATGGTGACCAACAGGCGCTGGAACGAACCAAAGACCATACGTGTATTGTGGAACACCGCTAACCATTGCGTCGCATGCGCTCGTTTCAGAACCATACCTTCTTGAAAATCCTCTCGCTCACTACATAGTAGTCAAGGCGCCATCCAACATTCTTAGCACGAGCATTTCCCGTATACGTCCAAAAGGTATACTCCTGTTTTTCTGGATGGATCTCACGGTACGTGTCCTCAAAAACTCAATAAAATTCTGAACAAATATCTGAATAAAGAATATTAAAGTTACCTTGAATCCTGCGCTTAGAAGTCGGGTGAACCAGCCACGCTCTTGGTCTGTAAACCCAGCAGTCTTATTTCTATTCGATTCGGGGTTCGCCAGATCTTAAAGATCTGAATAAAACAGGTTAGAATGGAAGTTACGTTGAGCCCTCACCAATTTCATTATGGGCCACATTCAGATCACCGGTATAGATGACTGGCTTCTTTTTATCCAGACTCTTTATCTTATCCAAGAACAATTCCTCCCATTTACCACGCTTTTCAAGATTAACTAGGCCACGTCCACTATTGGGTACGTAAGCACCAATGAAGTAGAAGTGATTAAATTCCGCAATAATCAAGCGACCTTCGTTATCGAATAAGTCATCCCCGATTCCTTTCCATACCTAAACAAACAAACAATATGCACGTGTTGTACACTTCCGGCTGAAATTTATTGCTTTACGTTAAAAAGAATGAAAAAATGAAAAAAGGACAAAGTTCTAGGCATCCAGTAGTTTCACAGAGAGACTTCACGACGACCATGACCTATTTAAAAAGGTGGAGAACGTCAGCATTCTCTGTAGAGGAATTTTCGTGACTCTAAAAAGGTCAGATCGGTGTTCAAAACCTTGGCACTGGTTCTCTGACAATTGTCGGTAGCTTCTTCAATAACAACAGCAGGCTGTTGAATGGTATACTTAATCTTCCTAAAGTGTTCCTTTAACTCTTCACCCGCTCACAAATCAAGTTCCTAAAAAACTGGTAATGAAATTTAAACTTTTAGAATTTTAACACAACTGCGGAAACCATAAACATCAACGTTTCATTTAGGGAGGAGACACGAATCGCTATAGAAGATCCTGCTTGTTTACTCACTTTTGTGTCCAACTTATAGGCCTCGAAGAAATAGAGACGTCTTGTGAGTTCCAAAAAATTAAAGTTTCACCTCGGAAAAATACAAAGACTTCTTGTTAATAAAGATGTCAGTCATGGTGATTCTCGCTTTAATCAGGAAAGTTCACTATTGCTGGAATGCTTTCCTAAAGCTATGAAGAGTTATTTCCGGATATTTGCACAATCAAATCACTGAGCATGATCTTGAATGTGGTAGCATTCGTTCGAGCATAACAGTGGTTAGCTTCTCCAACAATAAAGCTCTAAAGAAGCTCTCGCTGCTAATCAATCCCTGAGGGATGCGTCATGCATTCGACTTCACTAAGCATCGTTGGAGTTGAATGAATGCCTATCTGGCCTTTCCAATGACTCGCGCTGGACTACCGATGTATCGAGCCATGCTGCTATCTTCCCAGACAAATCTGGTACCATTTTACCAACCCTGGAGGGATGGAGGGCTTAGTGAGTCAAGGCCGCGGGGAGCGATCCCATGCGTGCATTGCAGGACGTCTCCGAACACTGGGCCACACGCACCCTTTACCAGCAACATGAATCCTCAATCAAGTACAAAAAAATAAAACTGCGATCAAGTACTCGATGCAAGTCCAAAGCTTACTGATAAAACTCATATTGCTTGACCTCTCACTGCACAGCAACAAAACTAACCCTTAAAGGCGATGAAAAGACCAAATATGAATTATACTGTATCGTTGCGTTCTAGGATGGATTGCTATGAAACCACGGTTCAAATGTGTATTAGAACCATAACATCCCACGAGAAATCTCACAAAAAGACGAAATGTTCGATATTATTTACCTTTAATGGTTCGATCTTGCTAAGCAAAGCCACACCTGCATATCCTCCTTTCCTCTCTTTCGAAGTCACTAGCGTCTTGTGGTAACCCTGAAAGGTGTACCGGAGTTGCAAAGTTATGCCATCAGAACTAGTTGAAAATCCCTTCACCTTGAATGCGCTCTCAAGGTCTACGGGCCATTCATTGCACTTTATTTCACCCAAGAAAACCAGGTCCGCAGACTCAGACACAATAGACTTGTGACCTTCTTTCTAGAAAATAATAAATCATTAAACACCATGCCTTTGCAGTCCTTATCATTTAACCACCACAGATTAGTGAAGTGCTGCCTGTTCCTTCGCCGAATAAACTAAGCAAAAGTAAACGACTCGTAGATAAACTGTTAGCATAACCTATCTATTGCGTCGATTTGAGAGTAGACTATAAAGTTCGTTCTGAGTAAAGTAAAACGGAGATGGCTCACTGGCCTTTGCGCAAGCTCTTAGTCCTGCGACATTCCAAGACATCATCTTCCACAACCGTTCCTTCCCGTCGCTACATCCATTTTCCCCTGAAGACTGAGATGTTCCTGATACCGCCGGTGCTCTCTTTTTAGTTGGTTGGAAAAAGTCCGTCTGAAATGTCGTCTGTCTGAGAGCTATTAGTCAGATCAGACTTATAATCTATTAATCTTAATAGTATACCCACGATCTACAACAACTAGTAGTAAGAAAATTAACGGCGAAAAAGTTTAATACATGTCGAAAACCCACCTTTGCAGCTCTCTTACCCATGGCACGTCCGACACTGCCGTCGGTCACCAGACTGTGGCGGAGCATTAAACGGCGCAGGGACTTATTAAAGGTCCGAACAGGGATCTTTGCTCCAGGGTTGTTCATTTGAGGTTTAGGCGTCGTATGGGAAAAACAATACATTACAGAGTACTACTGGTCTAACATCATAGTCAGTAGGGCTCACAGTTTTGAAACGGAAATCTATACACCTGAAGTGTTTGGAGCTCGCATTCTATAAGGAGCACGGCCCCAAGGCTTTACAAGGGAGCTAAGAGCGGAATGACTTACACTTAATGACAATATGAACCTTTATCGTATACTGAGAGAAAATTGCACGAAACAGTTCTTGAGCAATCGAGCTTGGCGTGCTCTCAATCGTCCTTAACCTTTATGAGATATGTTCTCCTCTATTATTCGTTTCTAATGTTAACGTGAAGAGCCCTTAGCGTTGACAGCTACATAGATCCTCTAATCACATCCAAGACACATTATTCAAAGTAAAGAGTAGTACAAGTTCGTTGTTTCGAACTTCTGCGCAATGACAGAGGTTGAGAGTAGCACTTCTTTACATACCCCACAACTCAGCTCAATGGAAACTCACCCATTTTTCGAGAAAAGTTACCACCATTTGTTTTAAAGACCACTAATTGACGTGAATTATGACTGAATTGATCAAGAGATATCGATCTTCTATTTTCTGCATTCCTGTGATGAAGTTCTTTAGGTGTTGAGATGTGGTCTACAGCAAAGTCGGGCGGTCGAAGAATTCTACTCATCCATCCGTATAGTCAGATACATGTCCACGCCACGATCTCGAATACATCGGCTGTAGACCAACGACTTTAATGTCACAAGGCATGGGCACTTCATAAGTTTAGGGATTGACTTTCCCAATCTGAAAAAACTGATCTCGGTATACCACGTAGAAAGCTTTGCTCTCTTTGAGCTTGGGAAATGATAGGAAATCAGATCTGTTACTGCTCCAGATGTTAATGCTTCTGCGCAACAGAAACCTACAGTGTTCCCCTGTACCTTCGCGCAGTCACCCTTCATCTCCGTCCTCCAGATCTGTGGGACTGAATAAAGAAATACTACCAGACAATGTTTTACCTTTTATTTACTGCCTATTCTGTTTTCATGACAGGGTATTATGTAGAATACAACCACTATGATGCTGAGACATGATCAAAAGCCGGAACCTGAGGTGCACTTCGAACCCGTAATTACCTTTTCCTGTCGATCTCGTGTTATCCACTGCACCAACCGAAGCGCTTTCTTTGTCTTTCTCTCAGTATTTTTTACCCTAACGGTGCATTCAACAATCACCCATTAACGGGAACGATCTGGAGACCACAAATCACCATTGAGCCTCGGAAAATGGTAGTTGCGGGTTCGAAATGCCCTGAGGTTCCGAGCTTTGCTCATATCGCAGCATCCCCTTGGTTTTATTTCACACAATACCCTGGCATGAGAAAATGGTAGACAGCAAATAAAGGACAAATGTTGTGATTGCGACTGCAGCTTTAGCTTTAGCTAAATATGCATTCAGTCACCTCCAACGGTGCTTATTGAAGTCGAATGCATGGTACATCCCTCATGGATTGATCGACGCCGAGAGCTTTAACGTTTTATTTTTATTCCGAGAGCTACCACAACTGCATCATATCGATACAGTTTTTTCCGTGCCTCCCTGTTATTCCGTGTGAAAACGGTTTCAATAAGGTGATACCTCACCGAGAATTCCTAGAACGAGGGGGATACATACAAATGTTTTCAGATTCATAGAAGGGCGTACTGATCTATTGAAGATTCCCTTCATTGTTTTCAAGAGGTCAAGAGACTAGTGAATCAATTGTGAGGATTCGTGAGATCTTACACTCTGCTCTATGTGGTCTTATACGGCTCCGAAGGTACACATTACAGGAAAAAAAAACCCAAATATTCCTCCCACATTCGCCCCTGATTCGAATTATTGCCACCCCGAAGATAGTGACGTGGACCAAAACGTCAGTTATAATAAGTACTTAGTGCTAAACACCGCGTGTGCTCTTATCACTAAGTCAACATACCGATATAGCAGGTGAGTCAAGCACAATTTACAAATAAGATGCAGGAGAATACAACGAGAACGTTGAGCTCATCGTTCACAATGTGAGCCAAACAGTTAACCTTCAAGTTCCCCATTCTTGAATTACTCTTATGCCTATTAACTTTTCAAAACTTACGCAACAACGTGACTTCTAAGCGAGCAATACGCGTGGTGCCCCGTACCAGTCTCTAGAGAGGGTCTTTCGGGTGTTTAATTTTGGGGTACAGAACTATTATTATATCTCTCTTAATCGCTTCGTAACTAACCCAGTACTTATTGCAGTGGCTGTCGTGAATGCAAAGCTATCCTCTAAATTCAACAATTTGCAAGGTTTCTTCGGTCGAGTTCCTTAACGGGTAATTTGATTGGTAGTTTACTATTAATTTACTTCTACACACTATGATCAGCAACGTTTACCGTATAAAGGGTCGGGTATAAAAACTACCGAACAGAACCAGTCGTATGGTGGACCACAGCGACATATAATTAGTAGCACACGTAGTACCCAGATTCCTAGTACGATAAACCATGGAGCAGATCTTCTCCAGAATCCTGCAATGTTCTCAATAATTGCTCCACTCCCCTACTTGTCGGAAAAATAACCCACCACACCCCGATGGAACTTGCTGCCTTGGGACTTCTATGTGATAGACAGGATAAAACTAGACCTCCTCGCCGAGGTGTACAAAAGCTTTGCCAAATATCGACTACACAACACCCCCTGTTGTTCATTAGTATCTCACACATTTCGTCACAATATTCACCACTTGAGCTTGCCTCGCTTTTACACCCAGCCGCCAAGCCTCCCACGCAAAGCACCCCGACCCCGTCTCCAGATATCGATCCGCCACTTTTCTGCCGACGCGAGACACATGACGCCCCTGTTTACAGACCAGCGCTAACGCAGTTTCTCGTTCCCACACATGACCACATTGCATCTGACGTCATCCCACCTCCCATTTGATAAAGATCACCAGGACCACCAGATTATATTTATTTGTTGGCTGTACAAAGGACAACAATAAATAGGACACTTGGTACATATGATGCCACATCTATGTAACGATAATATGATGGCCGAGATCAGTTCTTGTTGGCCCAGTTGACGCGCAGCGAGCGCCCATTGAAATCTGTTCCATTAAGAGTGTTGACAGCATTCTGAGCTCCGGCCTCATCAGAGAACTCACAGAATCCGAAACCTTTCGGGCGACCAGTTTCACGGTCGTAAACAATTCTGTAAGCAAACAACCGTCATCCGAATACAGTAAAATCAAACTTTTCCCTTACTAACCTGACATTCGTCACACGACCTGCCTGGCTGAAATGGTTACCGATGGCGTCTTCGGTAGTCTGGTAGGGTATATTACCAACTGAAAATACAAATCAAAAACAGTGCATAGCAAACATAACAACATATAAAACCAATACCAGTCAGTTACAATCGGTGATAAGGCCATTACATAGCTAAGGCACCTTAACCTAACCTAAACTACGCCAAGCATGCAACAATAATCCTACGAGCCCAATCAGTTAGTGTCAATGCGCTCTACCGTTGCGTGCCTCGCCGTCGCTTCCTCGGTGAAGTTCGACCATCCACAGCGACCAACTATGATGGCGTTTGATGGGATAGTTTATAAATTAACATTATGGCACTCTATGGCCAGGGACGCCGTTGTTTCCTGCAATATCGGAATGTTTTCGAAGGCCGTTACAACCAATGAGAACACCGATAAAGCCTAACACTACAATCATATTTCGAAAGTAAAAACTCACAAACGTGGCTACGTCGCAAGCTTTTGGCTTCCAAACTGGCCAAATGGCCTGTTATGAAATCCCAAAAAGTTGCAATGTACCAAATATAACTATGCACTACACGTCTGCTCGACTAAAGGTAAACTAACCGTATACTGAATAACGAGTAGGAGAAGCAACCATGCCCACACCAGCCATTGTTTCTGTCAAAAGTTAAAGAGATGAAGCAGACTTGGGAACACAACCGTATAACCACGAGGGAGAACGATTAATGATCAACACACGCCTGCGGACGCCGTCACGCGTGCGCACCGCCCATATTTCCTGATTCAAGGTGATTACGGTAGAGAATGTGAAACGTTTGAAAAAAGCTTCGTAATCAATATCGTAGTATGCTTTCGGTGCAGTGATGACTGTTCGTGTCAAACGCCGTTAGTGTGGCTGAAAGTTACCAGTTTTGGAATGAGGACCAATCTTGTAATTTCATCAGGATCTGTCCTAAAGAGATGTAATTTTGAAATGTATTATGTAATTTTGCGTTTCACAGAGACGACCACACAGGCGGCTATGACCTAGTTGGCTCTTTTAGAGCGCTTGGTGCTATTCTAATCATTGCTAGTTTCTCATTTACATTGGTTCTGGTAGGTGTTTAGATCTTGCCTTGATGGTGCTTCATGATGGTGCTATAAGTAGTAGGGAAGTTCAGACATCCGATGCTGAGGACCATACTCGTCGTTTCTAGAATAGACTGAAAATCTACTGCATAGACAAAATCGTGTTTCGAAACTTCGTTTCTGTTTTGGAATATTCCCCCTCGTGCCTTGGAATATCCGTGAATCTGGGGATCCGTACTGTCAAAGATTTTTCAAGAGAAAAGCTTCGAATTTCGAATTAGGAAAAAGAAGGTGCGCTAACAAGAACTGAGTAGTCGAGCAGAAATTTAGGATTATCACTTTAGACCTGATAAGGAGTATAAGTTCATGTTCTATCCTTTTCCAACAATTTCTGAGGAAAGTACATTGATGGTGGTTACCTCTGGCGTCACATTTAAGTAGTTATGCTTTTCTCTTGCGTATCCTTCTCGTACTTTAAGCATATATTTTTCCTTCAAACTGCCGTAGACTAATCTCCGTAGTAGCAAGTGACTTAACGAATTCAGGAGGGTCTAAATACGTTTGTGATCTTTGTAGAGGAATAAGCAGAAGCTTTGATCAAGCGTAATTAAAACCAATCCATTCTCACATTTTGTAAATACTGACCCGTTCTTCTCTTTTGTAAGAAACGTAGAGTTTCGGAAAGTAATCAAGCAGTAATGTCAATACGCAACTTCATCGAGTCTCGGCATGGATAGTCAGCATTCTGCTTTATGGACACACTTAAACGAGGTTGTTATAAATCTTCATTATAGCTAGCGTTTCTGGGGTATCGCCATAAGCTGAACTACGGCGATTCATGTGGAGCTTCCACAACAGTCCTTTCCTTTGAGCAAAACCGCCAAAACGTTAGCCATAATTGTAAAGAAAACTATTAATTACTGTTACCGTGGCCTAATGATAGTTGATAGTTGGTTTCAAAGGGGAGCCTCCGAATACTTGTCAATAAGTTAAGAATTTTGGTGTTCATAAACCAAAATCAAATAAGTCAACATTCCCGAGTGATAGCACGTCATGTGATCAACAACAGGTGGCGGCGAAGTCAAACATGTCTGCCACCTCATGCTCTGCTTGGATGCTACCAAGGTCAACAGTTGTGAATTGTGGAAATTCCCCACGAAAAGAGATGTGGTTGAGAATCGTGCCCAGAGCTAAAGATTCAAAGAAAGTTTCCATTTTTTCTATTTGTTTTGTAAAAATAACATTCGTAGTGCTCAAACTCACAAGGCATTACCATTTAGGTTTCCATTTCCATTTTCCATATTTTTTCTGTATGTGGTCAACCAATAGTCTTCTCCTGAAATCGTTCCCCATAGCCGTTGTTCGCAACGAACTCAGGAGGTTAAACGTGATAGAAGACATCTCTAATCAGTTCAGAAGGGTTTCCATTACAAGGAGACCCGAAGGAGTGTTTCTAGCATTACAGGATGATCTATAGTTAGATCAATCTCATTTGTCTTGGTATACTGTGTACCAGAGTGTTTCTATTAGAGATGATTTGGACCTTTAGGATGGTCCAGCATCTGAGATCATTAGGGCTGAGTCGTAAATTGTCTTTTCTACTCGAGTCAAAGTACGCAATAGGCAGATGGCCATCACTGTTCGCTCTATTGATGCATTTGCATTGAAAATACTTCATGCAATAACAAAATCACTGAGTACGGGATTGTTGCTCTCTACCTTAAGGATTCATCGCCTGACTATGTGTTATTTCCCTACTGTTCAATCCGAAAGTGAATTCAGTTCTCAAACGAGTTTAAATAGATCAAGGAGAAGTGGAAATGGCAACGCTAACGACAAATAAATATGCACACCATATGTAACGTAGTCTTAATGGCGAACGAACCCACTTACTTGGAGGCATCGATGGCTCGTCTTCGGTGGTACTGCGGGCAATTTCCATTCGTTTTTCTCTCGCACTAACGTCGTCCGTGGCGATGGTCCGCTTCGCATATGATGACGTCCGCAAAATCTATTCCAAATTCTTTCCTATTCTTAAAAGGGTCACCATCTGTGATAGTTGACGTGAGCTGTGTACACGTCCCCTCGTCCTATGTGTGGTCGTCCAAGAGGACGCTTGCATTCTTTTAGAGTCCACTCCGCTGTTCTTTTCGTCCATCTTTCACCTGTTCTTTTCATTATGTGGCCGCCCTATCTGTGCTTCGCTATCGATGTATACTCTCCTGGATTCCCAAAATGTGATAGGTTTCGAAGATTTTTGCAATGCGGTTAGGTATTTGTGTGCCACCTATATTCCAGAAGAATCGCTCCATGAGTACTGCGCAATACTCTTGACGTCGTTGAAATATCAACCCAAGTCACTGCTGCATAACGGAGCGGATTTTTGGGTCCTTTGGCTGTTCTGTGTCTTCTTTGATAGGCCAGAATTCGGACCATGCTGTTCCCTTCTATCTAATTCCTCGTTCATGTTCTTCTTCAAATTGATTGAACTCTGTTAATCAGAGACTATCCAGTTTGATCTGTTCGGCTTCACACTATGGATTCTTCATTAAGTGGGTCTTCTTCCGATTTATACACAGTCCGATTTTTTTCCACTTCGTTGAGCCCATTGATCATCGCCTCTTCATCGTTGGCACTACTTGGGAAGGTAACGATGTCGTCAGCAAAATGAGAATTTGATAGCAATTTTCCATAAATACGTAATCCTTTCTTGTCCCGTTCGTGTGACTTCATTATCCACTACGATGCGGGAGTTTAACTGTCAGACACTGATAGGATTGCACTTGTTTCGACGCCGTTAAACGCTTTTTAGTAGTCATCAACAATCAGGACTAGGCGCAGGTGTATTCCCGACAAACTTCAATGACCCTGGACACGGTCTGGATGTGTTCCATGTAGGAAAGTTCCTATGGAACCCTGCTTGTTTAGCTGGTTGTGCCTCATCTAATGTCCTTCATGTGTACTAACGGATAAACTTCGTGAAGAGCTTGTGGAGCACATTTAACAAGAATATCGGAATAACGAAGATCATTTTATTGGGCAAAGATGACCGTGTGCAACTTCCTCCAGTGGTCTACGATTTGTTCCTTCCTAAGGCAGATGTCATATGGTTCGCGAGAAGTACGTGAAAATTGTGGTTTCCAGATCTAAGGAAGTCGGCGGTGTTATTATCGGGTCGTGGATCTGTGCCTTTTTCCATGTTTCGTATTGCAAGTCGAACCTCCGACGGAAGAATTCCAGGTGGTTTTTCTCCAGCTGGGATATTAGGGCCTGGGACGGGAATTGAAGGATTATAGAACATGAAAGATTGTAGAACCTTTCCGTTATCAATTCCATATAATAGCTAATAGCGGGATATTTTATCGATCCCTTCTTTGTTCATCAGTGTTGATAGAAGAACATTGGTCTCGTACCAGTGTCGGCGGCATTTTTCTTTAAGACTGATTATTGTTTGTGTTGACTATCCATGCAATTCAGCTCATTCCAGTTCACAACATATCGCTCACCCTAGTACAGTCATGAGGAAGATTCTCTACGAAACTTAGCACTTTCTATCATATTTGGCTGAGTGACCACGACGATTGGATGTATTTCATTATGTTTATTACTTTACATCATCATATTTTGTGGATCGTAGCACTTCCTTCGTTCGGTTCATTGTTTCACACTCATCCGATATTCACGAACAGCTTTGGACTTACGTGTGGTTGCCACTGAAGCGGTTTGCCTTCTTCATCTATTTCATTGACTCCTGGTTAAGTTCATGCTTTTTGAGAACCTGGAATAGCTCCAAGAAGTCGGTGGCCTTCATGGGTCGGAACGGCTTTTCCAGACAAATCTATTGCAAATAATATCGACAGCGGAGGTAGAAGGGGCTCAGCTAGCTGGGTGGGGGGCGAACCAGCAACCATGAACGCTTGCACGGCATATCTACCCAACGCGTTTCATGGGTCAGTTACTGCACATAGTCGTTCAATCATTAAAATGGTCGCATGACTCGTTCAACTGGAACATTACGACCGCTGTAGGTGAACTAGGAATCGTATCGTGTTGTAGGGATTGCCATATTTTGAAACTCGTGTAAGGAGAATCGTGTGCGATGATTTGATTAAGAGAGATGTAACTGTAGTAACAACAGTAGCAATAAGCTGGGTGAATCACGTCCACCTAACGCAAAAAGCATAAGTGCGTGAAGTCGGACGTGGAGTCTCAGTAATGATACAGGAGTAGCAAGTGGATCTCTAAGAGCACAGCACATGGCGAGGATTTGAAAAACTATCAAGGAGTTACTAATTAAGAAATGAAAGAGATTACAAACTATCGACAAGAGGATTAAGTTCACACCGAAGAAATACGAATCATTTTAGCGATCAATCTGTGCGCTTTAACCGACAAACTTATCCCTGTGAAATGGCGTGTAATCATAATAGCACACTAAGAAGCAATCGAGGAGCCAGCAAGGTTAAAAATGATCACTCTCACTGAATAGTTAATCGACTTCCTTTTCATTACGGCATCCTGACGAGGTGTTCCTCAATTTGACGAAGTGTCTTTGAGTAATAGCTTAGTATTTCCATATCTTTCTGATGTTCGGACGCCGGTTAACGATGTCGTAGGACAAAATAGCACATAGCTTTCGAAGTTGGCTTTTTGAAGAATGGCAATGACTTCTCGATCACTAGAGCATTTGAGGAATTCAGAGCAATCCAGATTCATGGGACAGAGTTCGCTCTGCTGTAAGATCACCCTTGTCGAATGTATAACTACACAATGTCTTTTACTTCCTTCAATTATGAAGCTAATACGAGGTTGTTATGAAATTCTTATTCGGCTAACGTTTTGTTGCCTTCACCTTTTTGAGATCCCAGTCATAATAGCACATAGCGTCTATCCATAATAATTAGTCAGTGTGGGTCTTCGCAGTTGCATCGAGCTTTCTTTTAATTCCAGATATGCTTAGAAATACAACTTTCAAAAACCGATGACGAATTTTAAATTTTTTAAATTTCCAACGCACGTGTGATCCTGCTAGACGACATCCGACTTATTCATTCGCTTTTATGTTCCGAATCCGAGACATGAAGAAGTGGGAAGAGAAATATACATTATGAGCTCCAGAGAATCATAATATTAATAAAATTATAAAGCTTTCGACTTTGATCAATCCCTGAGGTATGCGCCATGCATTCGACTTCATCAAGTATCGTAGGAGGTGATTGAATGCATATCTGGCTTTTACAATAACTCGCGGTGGCCTACCGATATATCGAACCAGTGCTGCTATTTTCTCAGACAAGTCTGATACTAATTTGCCGACCCCGGATGGATGAAAGGCTTGGTGGGCGATGGGCTCGAGGATCAATTCCACTTTGTGTTGCAAGACGCCTCCGACTACTGCCCCACACGCGCCCGTCATAATGTTATCACGGCAAAATAGGAAGAACTTCTGTTCCATAAATGTAGATCTTCAGATTTCAATCCTTTTCATTTCAAGAAACGAATATTATTATGGGCTAAAATGTGTTGGTTTGAAGATGAAAGCGGCCATTATTTTCGCATGGGATTCATTGCGTTCAATGCATTTTGATCGTTATCTGTTAATTACGTCAACATCGTTAATCCACTCATTCAGACATACAAATATGCGAATTAAATAAGATTTGTCCCCGTTACAAAGCGGATGCATAAAGCGCTCTAGTGGACAGCATCTATCTACTCATAGGGCTTTGTAGCACTAATTCGATCAGTTTCGAAAAGAAAAATTGCTACAAATTCCATTCATGAGAAAATTTTGTATTTGATTTACGAGATTTGACCCTAATGAGATTACTTTGTGAGTCCTCTCCTTAAGTGAAAATCTACGGCTACAGCGAAACAACTCGTTCTCACCAGCCATTACGATTGAGCTAGTTTTTGACAAACTTTTCAGTTAAAATCAAAAAACAACATTGAGAAAACTCCTCGGTGCTATTATAACGGAGGAAAGACGAAAAAAACGTTTAGGCCAGAGTTTCATCTCGTTGTTGCCGTTCTCCTTTTAACGCTTTACCGCTTCATCGTGGCTGGGAGGTGTTCCTGAGTTCAGGACTGCGATGTGTAGCGGGGAGATTCATCCCCCCGCCAGGGTCTCCCAAGCTGAGCAGGAGTCCTGCGTTTCCATCGGGACGCTCAGCTAAGAGTAAACCAATACCAGAATCTACCACCGTCCTCAAACTAGTCGTATGGTGGCAAATCTCCATCATCTAATCCACAAGGGCTGCGACTGCCTGTAGTGGCGAAGACCTGGGGCTGACTTTGGCCAGGCTAACCTCGGGATTCCAAGGAACCACAATGGCGTAACCAGCAAATCTCCGGAGAATGGAAATTATTCTAGGGCACGCACAACTAGTGAAGACGGGCCATCCAACTACCAAAGTAATATATATACATGCATATATATATGTAGTTTGAGTTTCGATCGAAGTCATTCGGACCTCTAATCGACCAGTAAACGCTGACTACGACGAGAGCACTGAAAATACTCATTGACACTTAAGACAAGGTTTGTAGACAAAATTCTTGCTACGGCCATAGTTTGTAGTGAGCTTCAAATTTTATAAAGGGAGCTTAAATTAATGGGTTAAAACTTTTCTCATTTCTCCTCATTTAACCATAGCGGTGTTGAGATATTTGCAAAACTCCGGACGGCAGGTGTCGACGATGGGGATCGAACACGCTACTACCCAAAAATTGTGGTAGGCAGTCACTCAAGTTAAGGAGAATGGCGAATGAGAACTGAATGCTTACGACAGGCCACGAGAACAAAGAAAATCTTAGAACGGCATTACCCAGTGTCCAAAATGCGAAACTAAAGTGTCAATGAGCGTAGTAATCTCTATGGGGCTCATTCACCATCGTGGTTTTCGATATTAGATCCTCTAAAAAAACGTTTACTTCGGGGAACGTTTTACGGTGGAGCCCATAACAATACACTGTGAAGTATGTTCCAGAAAAATAACGTCGCTAATAGCAAAGTAACTATACAACAAGAAGACTTCTCATCAGCAACCACGTTGCATTTTCGACTAGGCTGAACTTTGACCTGGAACAGATTTCGTTTCTTTGGAATCCACATTGGGACAATCGTTCGACTACCTCCCTTATTTTATAATTAAGATTTATGAAAGAGAACAACAGAGTTTCCGTAGCGGCACAAACTCTCAATGGATTATCTACGCCATACAGCGCAGACCAGCTGACTATTCTGTCCTACATTATGACGAAGAAAACAGAGTTGATCGAACTTTGAAGGAAGATGCCATGCATCTTAGAGATGATTGGATGCATATAATGGCACTTATTGACATTTCAAGCCCGAACTTCTATCTTCCCAAACAGTTACGGGAGAACAAATTTACCGAATCCAAATTCGCGTGCAAAGTCGAACCAAAAATCGGCGATTATTGAAAGAACGCTGCGCCACATGCATTTTATATTTGGAATGCAAAAGCCATAGATTATCTCATATCTGCATTGTCTTCGCTTCAATACTAACGCTTTTTGTTATATCCCCTCATAAAGATGCCGTTCCACTGGGTCCGGTATCGGTTTCGCTTCACAGGCATGTATATATATATATATATATATATATATATATATATATATATTTAGTTTGAGTTTCGAAGTGTCGTAGAAAAAAATAGTCTTCATGCACCTGCGAAATCGAAATGAAGGACTCGTTGGTTATTATAATTGCCTTGAAGTCGCTGTGTTGATTCACTACTCTGTCAGAATTCGCAATGGAGAAATAACAGAAAATATGACTGCCTATCAGTTGCCCTTCTTAGACGAAATGTAAGGCAAAGAGTGACTTAAATGGACTAAGAATCCATTGCAGTGAAGAGTACACCACCTCAAGAATTCCGCACGTTAGGTACAGAGTACAGAACGACGCCTTCTGAGATATAACCAGCACACAACCTCTAGCTAGTCTCTGCAGTTCCTTCAAACATACTCTCGTTTTCTGGAATTATTTAAATATTACTACGAGAAAGCTATAGAGACAGGCTATCGTGTGTTGAACAGAGTTGACTACAGATGGACGAAGTGGATGGTAGAGTAGACCATTTATGAGACGAGGATCCGCTAAGATAGCCACTTACAAGTTGGGCGGAAGTGTTTGTTGCTGACGATAACCAGCTATATTCATAGCTAAACAGTATTTAGGGTTTCACGGACATACCCAAAAATTTCCATGCTGAAAGCAGACCACTACCGTGAACGGTTAGTCGTACTGGCAGTGGTGCTAAATTTCAGTTCGGTTTTGGTAAGGCAATTCCCGCCAGTGGTGGACGACATTCAGCTTTCAGAACAGCTATATGCAAAGTTACGGTGAACGATTCGTTTACTCTCTTTTTCAAGTGTTTTGGTTCCTTGTCATGAATCATTTGGTTAAATGTTTCTTTCAATCAGCCCAGAGTCTTTGTTTAATAAAAGACCATCGAATTCTAAGAACTATCAAAATGATGATCCACGAAGCTCTTCCCGTTTTGGGTGCGGGTTGAGCTGCTGGTTACGGATTTTTCTTTCGCCATGACTATTGCTGAATGCTGATGGAGTTGATTCTCCTTGGAGTCCTGAAATAGCCGTGCTAAAGCATTCATACTCTGATGGCAGAAAGTGACCTTTTCCCATACAAGTCTGGTACAATTTCTCCGTGAGGTCGAACTAACACTGTGCTAGGTGTATGTGTACATATATATACATATATATTTGTATACGTATATATGTTACGCTCCACGAGAATGCGAGCGTCTCTTAGAGGGGTCACCTACCGCAATCGTCGTCCATGGTGGTGGCTTTATTCCAGCATGTAGCGCGTGTGAGACTCATACCGTGACCTGTAGAACAAATGCAGCTGGGAGTACAGCTGATTAACCTTGCTTACGAACACATGCGCCCAATGCGTAGGTGGCCGTCCCAGGGAGCTCTTGCATTCTCGTGGTGTTGGGTATAAGCATACATGTATATGCTGTATATATATATATATACATGTATCTATGTATATGTATATACATGTATGTATATACATATACATATTGCAGCCGTACTCCTCACCGTTTCGTGAATATTCCACTCAATCATCGGGATTCATCGACGTCGAGAGCTTTATCCTTTATCGTTTATAGAAATGTGCTAGGTCGCATTGCAAACTGGTCACATCTTTCCGCGCTCCACAGTCATTGTGGCTTGTTCCCATCCTTAACGCGCCCATTTGAGATAGAGAGTTGGCTCTTAAGTCGTCATGTAATAGGGTTATTTTGTATTCTGAGCGGTATTTCAAAGCTATTTAGAGGACGCCGTAAGTCACGCTCATCTCTCTTCCCAGGGATTTATGGTTTTAGTTAGAAGTACTCCTATATTTGGAGCCGTTGTCTCCTTCAGTGCTCTTGATTCTTCTAGGTAAACGTAGATTCTCTGAGTTTATGCGTGATACCGTGTGTTGGAATAGCTGTTGAGCTATAGGGAATTTCTGAGACTTCATGATAGCCGATGTGATGAATTTCTAGTTCGCTTTTGCATACCATTCTTGCGACACTTTTTCTTCGTTGTGGCCAATATTCTTTCAGATGCCGCTCATTAAACGAGCGGTCTCACCTGTGGATGTTAGTCGAGTGAAGATACCACCTGAAGTCACTAACGGTGAGCTCCAGTACGTGGCGAATAGCACGTTGGCGAATCTGATTCGGCAGTTGAGTTCGATCAGCAAACATGCCGAGCATATCTTCGGCGAGATTTACCTGGAAGCGATGAAACTCGACCACAAGGCCAACACCCTTGAGAAGCGCATAGTGAATCTTACGGAGAAAGTATCGAAATTGGATTCGACTAATGAACAAGGTGAGCACCTCTTCAATGAAGACGGCTCTCCGATTCCATGTCTGTTCTTTTTCCTCTCTCCCATTTTGTTAGTTTGTCATAGTACTGTTTAGACCTTGTCTTTTCTTTCTTCAATCAGACAGTGCAACGTCTTGCTGTTCTTTGTCTTCAACTTTTGCAGTGTTGGTGTATAATTGAACCGGGACTTATCCTTCATCAATATTCATCCCTTTGAGAATAACACAGTTTTTGCTGGCATTTTTTGACTATTCTCATTGATAGCTACCTTGGGTGAACTTCAAATGAGGAAGGCCTTCAAAAGTTCGATGCTGGTGGATCAGCACTCGCTCGACAGGAGCACCTTGCCGATCGCGCTAGCAGAAGTCTACTCGCAGTGCGATCCTCCACCCAATCTCGATGCTCTCAATCAGTTCAGGTAAAATTTATCCTCCTTGTCCCTTCCGGTGAATGTAACGAACTTTGACTTAAATGTAGCATTTAGTTTCACTTGGATACTGGTATTCTCGGTAATAATTAAATGATCTGAACAGCGTTAGCGAAGCTCTCATTCATTGGTGTTTCCCACTAGAGCTACCCTGTTGGTTGATTTCGTTCAAGAGATACGAACACTGTTACCTATTTTTAATGAAGACTTTTGTTGTTACTCTTTGGAGAAGGTAACCAGGGTTACATCACACAGCACTCCTGTGGGCAGGGTATGCTCATTTATAACCACAACGTTGCTGAGATATTTGCAAAACTCTGGACCGCAGGTGTCTATGGTGGGGAACGAACGCGTTATTGTCCTTTCCGGGAGTAACGCGTTCACCACCATACCATGCGGGTCCTTCGTTTCGCCTGTCTCTCAGCTATTTCTATCGATCTTTTTGCCACAGCAATCACCCGTCAGCGGGGTTGATCTGGGGAGCGCAAATCGGCATAGAGCCCAGTTAAGCTATGGCTGTAGTTGAAATCACAATGTTTAACGTTTTGTTTTCTGCCTTCTATAATTATAATAATTATAATAAATATAATATAAGAGTTTTGCAAATATCTCAGCAACGTTGTGGTTGTATTTCGCTTAGTAACCTGCCATGAAAATTATAGAAGGCAGAAAACGAAACGTTAAACATTGTGATTTCAACTACAGCCATAGCTCATTTATAGTTTATTTCACTCCAAACAGGTCACACCGCGGGTCTGTGACACCGAATCCTTCCCTTATTCCACAATTGTCCTCAATACAAGTTCCTTTTTTCGCCGCCATTTAACCGCGTGTTTGCCAACCACGGAAAGGCGAGACGAATAGCTTCCTGGGTATTCTTTATATTAGGAACAATCGTGGACTTTGGCAACATTATCACAGATTTTGTCCTATTTTTGCATTCCGTTCTAAGTGGGAGCTTTTTCGCTATACTTATAGTTTGTTAAGGGATCCTGGTGCACCTACTGCATTAAGCCTGTACACCAATCCGTCATTCTTCTTCGATCTTTGGAGGCAAGAAATGCTCAAGGTAGTATGCCACCATCACTTATACATAGATTTTAGCCACTGCTTTCAATAATGGATTCATTTCGTTTGCAGGACTGCGCAGACAACAGTTCAAGACGACGCATGAAGTCTCCAACGGAAGGTACTGGCGTCATGAAAAGTCCAAGAAGGCGTCGACAGCGCACACAGCCACAGGAAGTTTCTAGACAAGAAGCTGCTAGGTAGGTTCACCGAACAGTTTTTTATCCAAGAGGATGTCTATTAGGCTCATCGTAATGTGCCTTTTTGTCTGCTGTATACATCATTTGAAATGATTATTCCCAAAATACCCTAAAGGCTGAGGGAGAGGAGAGACGTACTCAATTTTTGCAGACAAACACTTCCTCTCTGACCGTTTCCACAATTACTTTGACGATAGGGTTATTTCTGCTATCAATATTTCGCAGTTTGTTGTCTATTCGAAGTATATGCAGCATTTCAGAACATATGTTTTCTTCTGTTCTGTTTTCAGATACATATCTTCACTCCACAATTCGCGCACCACTGCACTTTCATTTCCGGATGAGTACCAGGCACCGCAAGTACTTGGGTTGCAGCTTCACAAAACTAACCAAATTCAACACTTTCAGGTGAATGGGTTGTGTTGCAATCGTAATTTTAGACTGAAGAATGTCTCCGTGTATAGCTTTTACTAACGTCCATATTTTTAGCCTTCTAAACGACCATTGAAATTCTACAAACCACGTGACTTAGTTGTTTAACACGTGGACAACCGCCTTGGTTTTTCAATAACTACGGCAGTGGATAACTTTATGACATACTTAATTACTTCGATACTGGATGCTCCGTCCTCACTGGTTGTGCGGGCCCCTGCATAATCACCATTTTTCGGACATTTGCTGTTTAAGCCATTGTGGTTACCTGGAATCCAGAGGTCAACCTGGCCAAAGTCTACCCCAGGTCTTCACCACCACGGGCAGTCGCAGCCCTTGTGGATGAGGAGATTTGCCGCCATGCTACTAGTTTGATACCAGACGGTTGTGGATCGTGGTATTGGTTCACTCTTAGCTGTGCTTACCGATGGAAACACCGGACTCTTTCTCAGCTTCGGAGACCCTGCTGGGGGTGGGGGGTTTGAATTCCTCCACTGTACATCGCTGCCTGACACCCAGGAACACTTGCTAGACACGGTTATGCGGTAAACCGTTGGGAGAACTTTATGACATAGCAAACGTAGATAAGATATTTGCAAAACTTGGACTCCACGCCAGATTGAACCACGATTTCCCTTGCCGGGGCTCACGTGTTGCACACTACGGGCTTTACTTTGCCTTTCTTTTATTTTGCAAATATCTCAGCATCGTTGTGATATCATTTCACATATTACCCTACCGTAAAAAATTGCAATAGGCAGAAATAAAAGTTAGCTTTGTAAATAAGACAATTCGTCCTAAAATTTCTAGAAATTTAAGAAGGATTTCAACATGGGAGCAATAGCTGCCGACACCAGCGACGAGGAGAAAAGGGAAAAAAGTGATCTGCGGGGACCAGGACCCTATTATCTAATCACAGTTGAATAGCTAAATTTCTAATTTGTTAGGAAATATGTGTAGATTCTGAAGTATTCTCTGCTGATATGCGTTTTTGCACCCTGTTCGAGTACGTTCTAGCTATGGTTCAAACGAACGTTGAAATGTTATGATTACTCAGGTCTTTCGTTTTAATAATACGAGATTCTTTCAGCCTGTGCAGACCTCAGCACCGCTCCAGTTAACTGGAATGAATATACGAACTGCTCCTGTTGTCGACAATCGACAACGAAGCACCCTTTCTCCACCTAAGGAAATAAGAGTGAGGTTTTAGCATCTTTCCACGTGCTGATTATAACATTCTCATAACGTTCTTATTCACAGCTTGCTACTTTTAGTAGCGGGTTTTCGAAAGTCGTTTTTCCAAAATTCCCACGTATTTCTATTAGAATCTTGTGTTCATCAGAATTGTACATGTTTTGTTAGCGAATTGAAATCTACTCGCGCATTCTTATCGTAGTGATTTTAGCGAGAACTTCCACCTCCGGATATTGCCCTTTTGTCAATTGATGACGAGGATGAAGAGTTGCCACCACCACCACCAACTCTGATGCACACTAGTGTTGTACATCATTTACCGTCCCCTTCACCTAGTACGATTCAACTTGTGCCAAGTGATGCTCAAACTGTGAGTGTTCTTATTAACTTCTATTAATGGTTAATAACATAGTCTTGGTGACAGCAACCTTGAAGAGTTTTGCACTTGGCGGCTATTCCGGATCTCCAAGGAAAAAGTGCTAAAGCAGCAGAGTGGTAGCCAATGAATAATTGTTGTAGCGTTCAGTATGAGGAGGTGGGCTATTCAAGTATCCATGTTAAAGATTCGTGTCGTTTAGGTCGCTCCACCAGCGCCACCACCTCCGCCACCGCCGAATCTCATTGCTGCGACTGCTCCATCAGCAGCGACATTCGGTGGCTCCACGAAGGTAAAGCGTGTTGCGAGAACGTACAGATCTTTTTTTGACACTACCATTGTTGGGTTATCTTTGCTTATACAATTCGATGTAGAATTTCTATCGGAACCTATTTGCTCACTATTTCAAAGCAGTCGAAACTTTGGTTGTCGCAAATTTTCCTGATTCAGCCTGCCATGGAGTCTGAGGAAGAGAAGAAACCAAGTACTCGAAGCAGTCTGCTTGCTGAGATTCAAAGTGGAATAAAGTTGAAGAAGGTTTGTTTGCTGCAAATTTTATCGGTTCATCGACTTTGGGAGCGTATTTCAGTGGTTTTTCAACATCACTTATATCCGTTCCTTAAGCTTTCCTTTCACTGTTTACCGCGGTTTGATACAAAGTCCTGTTTTCGATCTTGTTATTTTTTACTCTTTATTATTCTGCCGCTTGTTTATAATGCCTAGTTTTTCTTTTTTGATTTTGGATCATCTATTTGCCATATTCTGTTCAAATAATTCTACTCTTTTACCGTTTCCTAGCAACTGGAGTCTTTTTTGCATGTGTAATTATTGCTATTTGCTTATCCTATATTCAGTATAATAAATTGCATTAGAAGGAAACCCTGTGGACTATTTCTATGCTTCGTTTTAAGGTACGCCTCGCTGAAGAAGCAGCAGCTGATAAAGCTGCTGCTGAAGCGAACGATGTGGCAGCAATACTGAAACGACGAATGGAGCACGTGATGGGCAACGACGACGAGGAGTCTCAGAGTAGTGGTGATGATGATGATGACTGGGAAGACTAGTTTCGTTTGTATTGCTCACAGTTATTTCTTCTTCCGATGGACCTAGTTACGAAATGTTACATTATATTTTAGTTCGAGAGCGATTAAATCTGGTTAGGTTTGCATTCAAGTCGCACTATTTTGGTGACTGTCATGTAAGCTTGATATTTGTGCAATGCATTTGGGAACGTCCTGGTTTCTCGAAAACCTCCAATGTCTTTGCGATAACTAGAGCGCTGAAAGAATTGATAAGGACATGTGGAAGATATTTCGCTCTGTTGCTGAAACGACACTTTTTTTTACAAATTTAACCCCGAATTTAAGTATGACTGGAATTTAATTCTTCAAGAAATGAGAAATGGTGTTCAAAATTTCGAATTCCTTAACGCAGGGTAGAAGTCACTAATATTAACAGTTTGTTTGGATTAGACAACATCCCGTCTGTGCAACTACTGCGCTCTTCGAAATACTGTTTTTGGCTTCAGATTGCGAAAATGTATCTTGTGAGCTCTAAAAAAATTAATGTTTCATTACGCTAAAATAGGAAAACATAGCTATAACGATGCTGAGATATTCGCAAAACTTGGACCTCGGGCCAGATCGAACCACGACAACACTTTCCCGGGACTTGCGTATTACACAGTGCATCACTGAGACTCTTGCTTTGCGTTTCTTCCAGCTAGTCTTCTGCCTAACGCTGCTAGACAAAGATCTGTATACCCTGCTGACTTTTAATTCACGTGATCAAGTTTGCTACGAGCTGAAATATGTTTGTTTGAAATTGGAAGGCGGAATTATTTTCAGACTCGTGCACATTAAAATCGTCTCATACCATTATTAACATGTTACTTATTTACTTATGTACTTGGATGGCCCCTCTTCACTGGTTGTGCGGACCTCAACATAATCTACATTTTTGCGGAGTTTTGCTGGTTTAGCCATTGTGGTTCCCTGGAGTTGCGAGGTCAACCAGGCCATAGTTTTGGCCCACTAGCATGTTAACATTGTTAATTTTGTACTCAGGACTTTGATGTTTATGGCCTATGCTATCTTATATTTCTGCAGTCACCATCATTACGCAGTTTTATTGCTCATTTTTGTTAAAATAGTAGTACATTTCACTGTTTGAATTATTCTGATTGCCTTTCCTTTTGTAGATCCATTATCGAGCTTGTTCGTTGTTACTGATGATTGTTCATTTTGGTCGTCGTATTTATTTCTCCACTATTCAGATTTTCCCTAAATCAATGTTTCCTTTAATGATTCAGCTAACACGAGATTGTTATAGAAAGTCTTATTCAGCTATCGTCTCGACACCTTCTCTTTTTCCAGAGCCGCAATCATGAAAGTCGACCATCCACAGCCGTTCATTCATACTGTGTGGATCTCGAATCCAGTAAATTAAAGCACGACCCGAATTAAGTAGCTTAGTCGGCAGTGCCATTTTATACAGAACGGCTGTCAATCTATTGCTATCCAACATGATCTGCTTCGTTGCAGGCCATGTATCCTGCAGCAGTCGTTGCCACTATTAACTGCTACGGAGTGTAACACCATTTCGAACTAACATCGTGTTAAGTGAATCATCTAAGAAAAAATTGATTAGTCATGTTACAGTTAGAGAGAAGTCAGTTTTTTATTTTTACTGCAGTTGTAACTATAGGTATTGCCGTCCTTTCACTTAGATGGTTCACTAGCAGTCTCCTTGTTATGTTGTCATCACGGTTTGCAGTTGTCCCATTTCTTCTTTTTTTCTTTTATAAAGGTAACATTAAGAAATATGGGTTAAAGATTGTGAGAAACTGCGTCTCCATTAATGACAATTGCTTTATTTTATGAAGAGTAATATATCAAGTCACAATGTGAACTTTCTTATTTCCTGCCTCCTATAATTCTTCACGGAAGGGTACTATGTGAGGTACAACCATTATGATGCTGATATAGTTGCAAAACTCCGGACCACAGGTGTTTGCTGTAGGGAACGAACGTGCTATTACTCTTTCCGAGGGGCAACGCGTTTACCACCACATCATGCGAGTCCTTCGTTTCGCTCGCCTGTCAGCTAGTTTTCTATCAACCAATGCCACTAGCAATCACCCGTCAGCGGGGTTGATCTGCGGAGCATAAATCGGCATTGAACCCAGTTAGCCGGAGGGTGGAGTTGAAATCACGGTGTTAACTTTTGTTGACGGGTGGTTTCTGACGGCATTGGCAGATAGAAAACTAGCTGGGAGGTGGGTGAAACGGGGAACCCGCGTAGTGTGGTGGTGAACGCACGCGTTGCCCCTCGGAAAGAGTAATAGCGCGTTCGCTCTCTACTGCAGACACCTGCGGTCCGGAGTTTTGCAACTATATCAGCATCATCATGGTTATATTAAGATATCTGAAACGAGAACATGGCACACTTTTTGCGAAGGTCACGTTATGGTAAGCGTGTTCTGAGTGTAATAGAAATGCTCAGGTCAACGTTTGTTTGCAGACCATTTTGCTTGATAGAATATGGTAATTTCAGAGTTGAGAGCCTTTGTAAGAAACAAGTATTAATTAGCTCTTGTTTGATTCGGGGAACAACAGATTGCGTACTGTTTATATTAAAACGGGATTGTTTCTGCCTCTATTCACTAACGTTCTTGCTGGAAGGGATTTTAGTTTTTGTTACGCTGCGTGCTTTAATAAGTATATCCATGTTCGGAATAACTTCAGATGCAAGCAGTAGCGAAGTCTGCAAGCTGGAAAATGATCGATGGTGCACTCCTCAACGTGCGGAAACGACTCCTCGATCTCATAAAACGTCGCTTTGCTCCACATACCGTCGAACGAGGTATTGTTGCGCGTAGGATTGAACGGGTCAGTTTAATAAAATCTGGTTATCTATGAGGTGATTGTTCCCAGGATCGACTTTCTCTTAACCTCGGCATTGGAATATGAATGTGTCGTTTTCTTGTTCAGCAATCGCGAGGTTTTTAAACAGCATACATTTACTTCCATAAAAACACAATACAATACAACGCTAGCTGACGTTTCGGCAGTATCGCCTTCTTCAGAGCCGCTTTTTCGTGACTTCCAATGAGGAAGTTTAACTTTAGTTAAAGTTCCTCATTTTAATTTTAAGTTTAGTTTTTATTAATTTTTAATTTTAAGTTTAATTTTTTAATTTTAAGTTTTTAAGGAAGTTTAACTTCCTCATTGGAAGTCACGAAAAGCGGCTCTGAAGAAGGCGATACTGCCGAAACGTCAGCTAGCGTTGTATTGTATTGTGTTTTTATGGTAGTAAATGTATGCTGTTTAAAAACCTCGCGATTGCTGAACAAGAAAACGACACATTCATATGAGGTGATTAACACAAAGAATCTGGCGTGAACAGATTCCCACTCACAAATGGGTCGACGTAATAACTAATGTGAGTGGTTATCTATTCACACTATGCGCTCGTTTGTTTTATGCATATAAGTGCCTTATTCTACTTTTGCTAATCAATCGATACCCTGTCGAACACAGATCCTAGTGGTGGCTATCGACCCTGGAAGCGTATTCTGTATAGTTAGCAATTCGGAAGAGAAACGAAGAATTTTTTTGAACGAGTCCATTTCGCGGGCAAGTGGCCATATGGAATGGGTGTATATAAAAACTATCGATATACAATCTACATATATTACGATATCAACTACCGAATGCTGACGACAACGTTGTCGCATAGCGAGGGAGTCTTTTTTTCAGAAGTAACAGTTCGAGAATTCTCAGAAGTACAGGGACATACTTATCTGTTATAAATGTGGGCAGGAGTCGAGTGTTCTTCGTCTTCCTCACTACATTAACGATGCTCTTAAAAGCCACCTCAAGCCGCTCGTTTCCTCCTCGTCGGCTTTGGGGCTAAGTCGTTCATGTTCTTGACTTCCCAACCTAAATAGACATAGCTGGAGCATTCGGAGATATTCTTTCCATTGAATCGTGAGTCGAGATACGAAATCAACCCATTCCTCATGAACATCGTTATTGTACGACTTAGTCGAAGACCAATTTGATAGGCATTGTCGAAGTCGGCAAGCATTCCTGGCTAATGCTTGGTGTTATTAGAACGAGTTCGTCAACAAAGCGAAGATGTTGTGATTGCTGACCATCGATTATCACTCCGATGTTATCCCATTCCAATGTTCGCATGACGTTCTTTAGGGTGGCAGTAAATAATTTTGGCGAGATGGTATCGCCTTGCCTAACTCCTCTTTTGACGTCGATGTTAATACCATTGTAGAATGGTGATATTTTTAGTTGTGAAATACTTATATAGCTCAAAAAGAATCTTTATATAGTGTGTGGGGAAACCCTCATTGTGCAGGGCTTCCATCACTGCTTTTATCTCATCTAGGTCAAAGACTTTAAATCGATGAATGTGAAACAGAGCGGTCTTTCATACTCTTGCAATAGTTCAGTGAATCTTGTTATCATGTGGATGTGGTTCATCGTACTAAATCATTTTCGAAACCCTGCTTGCTCACATGGCTGCCCCACGTCTAGTGTTCCGCCAACCATGTTTAGGATAACTCGAGTGAAAAGTTGTACAGAAGGTGGCTACGCAGAAACATGGAGAGCTTTCTCATAAGTGTGGTTTCGAATAGTGTGTCATCAGAGACCTTACGGTATTGCAAACCTATCGTTTTCATACATGGAAGAAAGTGTACGTGAATTCGGATGTTAATCTAAGTTAGAACATCGGCTTTTTCCTCAAACGTGCGTCATAGTTGGCACTCCCAATGTCGTCCTCTAGACTGCGCACATTCGATAATGTTGAATGAAGAGATCCCTTATCCTCTTCACATATCGAGCAAATTTCGAATGAGTTGGTTAGGGCAGGAAGGATGGTAGACTTACGCGTATGTGTAGTATTCGATGTTCCGTCCGTAGTGCATGAATGAAACGTTAGATTCAAAGCCGTTCTCTCCCCTTAATCGTCGCTGAAATCCAAAATTCGTTCAACCGGCTAATGCTTGATGGTATGAGAACGGCATAATCACCAAATCTAAGATGGTGTAATTTCTAACCATCGATCTCCACTCGCATGTTATACTATTGCAAGTCTTGCATGACTGCTTTGGATATTAAGTTGCTTGGAATTCGATGTCAAATTTCCAATTTTATTTTTCTTTTATATTTCTAGCAACAACTTTTTCTGCAATGCTGTATTACCATATATCATTGCAAAGCTCATTATTTTATGCACTTTCGTCCAGTATATTTGAACCTTAAAATAAGCAAATCTTTGCCAACTTTTAAAGGTTAAAATTTCAAATATTGAAACAGCAGTTTCGAAAATTCTGATGCGAATTCATATTTAGAACTATTAAGAAACTTACATTGCTGGTTTGGAAAATTTCGTCCTGGCGAATTCTACCTTGTAGATGAGGGAGATCGCGGACTTCTGGTATTGACAACGATGAATTGGAGACTCGAGTAGAAGCAAATACAGACAGAGCCGTTCCAAAACTTTCAGAAGGAATGCTTAAGCAATTCAGCCGTTTCGGAGCAAATAAGATCAGGACATCGAAGAGATCGGACAAATGAATGCCGCACAATTTGAACGACATTTTTCAAAAATCGGTATTTTGAGGCATCGTCGACGTCTCCTTTGTGCAATAGGAACAATTCGTTTCGCGCCCGTGTTGTATCTGCCGACGAGAAATAGACTCTATAACCAGTGACTATCGTCTCAGCGATTGGACTGCGATGGAGCTCTGCGGCACTTACAACAGGCGAAATTGCACCAAAAGAAGGTCATGCTGACCATTTGGTGGTCTACAGCTTGTTCGATCTATCACAGCTCCTCCAATCCGGTAGAAAACGATAACGGCGGAGAATTTTTTCCAGTTAATCGACGAAGTGCACCAGAAACATCAACGGGTGTGCCTGTCAACAGAAAGGGACCAATCCTCTCCGATATCGCACGGCCACACGTCGCCCTGCCAACGTTGCTGAAATTGAACCAGCTGGGCGAACAAAGTGTACCTCGTCCATCATACTTGCAGGACTAATCGGAATGTTTTAGCGTGTTTCTCATTGACAAAAGTGTTTAGATTCTAGCGGTTCTTATTTCTACTAATAAAATTTTTTCTGTGCTAAGATATGCAGGTTCAAAGGTGCACATTGAAATCCTGCATCAATTTTCGAGTAACCTAGTACCTGATGGGTGATATCTAGTTAGTTGATATCTTGTACCCAACCGAATGGATTCAACGTGGTGTGTTGCTTTTTTTAGATCTCAGTTTAGAAGAGTTTATAGGTATGAAAAGAGGAAAGTTACAATAAATGCGCCGTATTTAATCACTCGTGAAGGTTCAGTCAGAACTGGGATGATGATTTACCGTAATCCGAATTCGGCATAATGACAAGGTGTTTGTAATGAATTTTCAACGATTTTCACAAATCAGGGTTTTAAGAAAGTAGTATAATGGCTTTATATCCATTCTAAATGAAGCTTATTTAAACTCCTATGTAAATATGGAAACCATAAAGGAAATACTGCTAATTTGTGAGACTGTTCGACATTGCTTATAGATTGTTCACTATGAATGTCTGTTTTAGTCCTACAGTTTTACAGCTCTTTGATAGTACTGTGATTGGTGGGAAGTACTTGCGATCTGTTCTGGCACTGGACTCATTTTACGCCTTGAATCCAAATTGCAATAACGCGGAATTGGACAAAATGGCAGAGTGTGCTTCGCTATTGGAAATGGTATGCCAGTTTTATTTGCAGATATGTTTTTTTGCTTTTTAGTCCATAGTTCCTGTCAACGTTTTACCGCCTCGTCGTGGCTGGGAGGTGTTCCTGGGTGTCGGGCTGCGATGTACAGCAGGTGGATTCATACCCCCAACAGGGTCTCCCAAACTGGGAAAGAGTCCGCCATTTCCATTGGGAAGCACATCTAAGACTAAAGCAATACCAAGATCCACCACCGGGACCAAGGTCCTGGTATCAAACTAGTTGCATGGTGGAAAATCTCCCTCTGGTTCACAAGGGCGGCGATTGACTGTGATATGGACGACCTGGGCCAGACTTTGGCCAAACTAACCTCGGGACTCCGGGGAACCACAATGGCTAAACCAGCAGATCTCCAAAGAAAAAAAGGAATTTGTGCTGGGGACCGCGCAACCAGTGAAGATGAGAAATATTTTGTGAAATATTGCAGATGCAAAGCTTCTTTCTGATTGTTGACGACGTCATGGACGAGTCAGAAACACGACGTGGCAAGGTGTGTTGGCACAAAAATGTGAGTATTCGTGCTGGTGAACTCGACAGCTTCCGCCCGATCGTTGAAGTTTCTAAATAGATTTTATTCCCAAAAACGTGCATTTGGATGTCCTTGAAGCCTTCCATGTTTCTTGTGAGACTTTCTCTAATGTTTTACAAAAGGACTGTTCAAAAATCAATTACAAGTGATGAAATGTGCGCTTTCAGGCCGATGTTGGGTTAAGTGCTGTAAATGATGCGATGTTGTTGGACGTGTTCATCGATGAAATAATACGGTACTGTACTAGGGCACTAGAGGGTCCATACGATAAATAGTGTTGTACTAGTGTACTACGATATTTGAAAGTAGATGGACGTGAAAGGCTCATACAGAGGTTTTGATCAACCTGCTAAAGAGAAAATCGGATGCAAAATGTATGTTTTCAGAATTTTTGACCCAAGCAGGGAAGTTTTGAGGGACACTGCTGTCGTTTTCTTGTTCAGCAATCGCGAGGTTTTTGAACACAAGAAAACAACGCATTCATATTCCAATGCCGTGGTTAATGGAATGTCGATCCTGGACACTACTGTATTTTTTGTCCCAAAATCTGAAGTATTCAATCGCTTAGGTGTTCGAAATACGAACCTAAATAAAAATGCGTTTTATGACTGTTAAGAATCTAGAATTTTATCACTTTAAGACAGAAAAATGATTTATCTTTTCAGTAAACATATGTAGATTACGTAATATATGCGTAGATTCTAATGATATTCATTTTAAGTGGTGAAGTCGGATATGAAGGGAGGCATGCTTAGTTAAGGTTCGGAAGCAGTACTGTCATCTTTGGTTATGCATGCATTGGAACCAATTCGTGTGGTTACAAAACCGTCAATTTAACGGATATCTTAGTTTTCTCGTTAATTTTTTGATGAGCATTTACAGACTATAGATTAAGCTTATTTACATCGGTAATTTATGGACTTTTTCACGAATGTGATTCTAAACCGAATTTCCTTCTGTTTTGTTTACTGGCAATTGTCCATGGAATTGGCCTTTTTGGTGTATGGACCACCTCAAACATGTCCATCCACTTCGTCCATGGTCGCTTTGGAGGATTCTTTCAACCTGTTGGGTTATTTTGTCGTTCGTCTCTTGCTAACTATGCTCGTCATATGATCGACTCATCTGTGCCTTGCTATATATGTTCTTATATCCTAGTGTCCTCCTTAAGTAATTCCAATTTCTTTACTAAAACTTGGTTGCCGTTGCAATCTTAAATAGTGCATATACGTTTCAGGGAACTCTATGCAGGGCATCCACAAGTCGATCGGTTATGCGCTTGCCACCAAAACGTTAGTATTGTCCATTTTTGTAGAAAATCTAGTTTTTATACTTGACTCGGTATTTCTGAAACCAGACACTTTGTATTTCCTTGAAAACTGCTTTGTCACTTTTTTTAGTCAAACCGTATCACCCATCTTGGTCAGCTTCTGGACACGATATCTGTTCGTGAAATTGACGCCTTCACATGGGATCGGTATGTTGCCAACATTAATAACATTATATATCTTAATGAAGGGTTTTAATAGTGAAAACCTTAAACAAATAAGGAGTTTGTGGTTGTAATATCGGAGAGATAGACACTTACCTGGATACTTGGACGGCACGTCCTCACTGGTTGTGTGGTCCTCAGCATATCCTCCATTCTTCAGGGTTTTGCTAGTTTGGCCATTGTGTTTTCCTGCAGTCCCGGGGTCAGCCTGATCAAGTCTGCCCCAGGGCGTCACCACCATAGGCAGTCGCAGCCCTTGCGGCTCAGAGGAACATTGGCCACCATGCGACTAATTTGATAATAGGACAGTGGTGGATCCTGGTATTGGTTTACTCTTAGCTGGACTTCCTTATGGAAACGACGGACCCCTAGCTTGGGAGACCCTAATGGAGAGCTTGAATTTCCACACAATACATCGCAGCCCGATACCCAGGAACACCTCCTAGTCACGTTGAGGCGGTAAACCGTTGCGAGGATCGAATGGATGATTTTACACGGTGACTAATCCGCGCAGCGAGAAACGGTTAGGACCTTGTGATGCGATCATATCAGAATTTGACTTTTCTTTTGCATTTCGCGTACCGTTTTATCTCATGTCTTCTATTTTGTCGTTCTGTAAGCTGATATAACTGTTCATATATTCTTCATCTATCACCCTCACATTGATCTTAACATATAGCTTATTCAGCATGGAATGTTTTGTTTTGAACAATCACCTTTTGTGAAAAATTTTATTTTATCGTCTGATGTAGGATAAATACTTTGCACTTGACACACTTTTACGTTTTCGCAGGCTATGAAGCCTACATAAAACTTAAGATTACTAAGTACGTCGCGAAGTTCGAAGAAATCACATTCATGATCGATCTGCTGAATAACGGAGATCAATCACACTTTCGGAGTCAAACTCATTCAGCTCTGAACTTGTGAAACATGAGACCGCGACTTTCCATGCAACAGATTTGTTTGTCTTCATTGATCAGTGACGGCCTCAGAAGTTGCAGTGTTATGCATTTTGTCGATTTCCCGACAACACACTTCTACTGTTATCTTGCCGCCAAGTTGTAGTGGGCGATTCTATCTCACCAGACACGAAAAGTCATAACACGGCAAGTGCAACCCTGTTTGGTCATTGGCGTCTTAGTAAGAAGTTTGTCGGCTGTCTCACAGAATGCACATATCGTAGAGTCATTAAGAGTTGGATTGTCTTTGTTACACTAAAGAACCGTGGAAAAAACTTCATAGTGATGACCTGCCTACTCCTTCTCTTGTTTTTACATCTGCAATCTGTTAAGTTCTTGGAATTTTGGTTGAAGTGGTCCGGAACTGTTGCTTTACCTACTGCCGGCGTTATTTTGCATGCCCTAGATCCGTTTTATGTGGAGATCTTCTATCAAACTTTAGACTTCGAGGCCTAAACTCCGTATGGGGGACGCATCTATTTGATCCACAATTTTTGGCATGCTCGCCACGGGTTTATATCAACTCTCGTTGGCCCAAGTGGTCCTCAGCAAATGGCTCCAAACTTTCTATTGTGTATTTCACTCTATGATTCTGTTTTTCTATGTTTTCCCAAATAGTTGCGATGGTTTTTGTTCTATACATACCATTTAAACTTCTTACACACTCCCCATGCTTTATGCATTGAGAACTCTCGTAGGTGGCAGAAAAAAAGCTCATTTATGTAGAACCATGTTGTCAGGATTTAGAACTCAATTTCGCAACATATATGGAGTGCTCACTTGGATACTTGGATGGCCCGTCTTCACTAGTTCTGCGTACCCCAGCATATTTTCCATTTCTTTGCAGTTTTGCTGGTTTAGCCATTGCAGTTTCCGGAGTCCTGAGGTCCCCTAGTCAAAGTCTTCTCCAGGTTGTGACCACCACAGGCATTCGCCATCCTCGTGGATCAGAAGAAAATTTGCTACCATGCGACTAGTTTGATAGGAGGACTGTGGTGGATCCTTGTATTGGTTTACTCTCAGCTGTGCTTCCTGATGGGAACGCTAGACTCATTCTCAGCTTGGGAGACCATGCCCGGAGGATGAATCCCCCGCTGTACATTGTAGCCCGTCACCCAGGAACACCTTTCAGCCACGATAGGGCGGTAAACCTTTGGTACGGTAGAGTATAGTGTAAAATACGATCACAATAATGCTTAGATGCGAGCAAAACTCGGAATATCAGATGCTTCCCAGATCATTACCGTTTACGATTGCTGATAGCACCGATAGAGCTAAAACATCGTTGAGAGAAATCCAAAACAAGGGCCTCAATTGGTGTGGTGGACAGCACGTGAGCGCCCGGAAAGGGTAATCACGGGTTCGAAGCCCGTCTGAGGATCGGAATTTCGTTCATATATTAGCATCATTGTGGTTACGTATCGCTGTTTTTATGTGCATTCATTTCGCAAGATAGTCATGATCCGTCATACAGCTAAGAGTGGAAATAACAATCATTCAATGGCAAAAGTTCGTTTTTAGTTGCTTGACATATACTAGGCGATACTCGTTTTTCGATAACTCCTTATGGTTTTTAGATGGCAAAGTGTTGGAGATGTTGAGATCTTGAAAAGGTTATAGGATAGACTGCTATATCGCTCTAACCATGTCCATAACAATATAACTTCTTATCTACTGCCTATTATTTTTCCATTGCACGGTGTTATGTGGAATACAACCACATTGACGCAGAGATGTGTGCAAAACCCTCGCCCCAGTCCAGATTCGAACCCCTGATTACCCTTCCCGGTGGCGCGCGTGTTACCCACTGCGCCAGTGAGGCCTTGGATTTGCATTTCTGGCAGTTTTTCACCGTAACGGTGCCATTAATTAATATGTGCATAACAACGACAATGATGCTGAGATATTTGCAAAACTGGACTTCAGGCCAGATTCTCCTGTTTGGTTTTAACTCAAATCTTGAGGAAATTGAACTTCGAAATTTAAATGTCATTAAAGTTTGTTGCGGCGTTGAGCTGCCAACTTTATATGAATACCAAGTCGTTGTGAATATTAGTCCTTGTAGCTGCCACGCGGGTCTTTTGTGTGTAAGTCGCTGAGTCGAACGCTGGGTTACAACTTTAATGATAATAGTAGCAATAACAACAATAACAGTAGAGCGAAGTATGTGGACGAGGTAGGCGATATGAACGAACTGGATGGACACTGGACGAACACTGGGAACACTTGAAGACGAATGGCCATGGGCTGTCTGTATTACTTCTGTAGTGGCTGGAGCTTTTCCAGAGGGAACCAAAGACAGCGCCTGGAGAGAGACTCTAAAGGTTTTTCTACTAGCACAATCTGATAGAGCTACATGTGAAAGGGCACAGCTGCTCGTTCGGAAACTTCTTTGGGACGGCAGATGCTGGAAAGTACATTCAGCTGACTGTTGCTGATTCAGTGCCCGAACTGTCGGACAAAGAAGAGCAGTTTATTAAAAGAAGTTATAGAATCCCTTCCCAGCCGCATGCGAGGCAACTGCATGAGATAATGGCTAAAAGGCAATTTAGAGAAGATGCGAAGATCGATTTAATATAGTTACAGGTGAACAAGAAACACACTAATATAGAAAATAGAAACAATTTGATGAATAGTTCCTATAAAATCATTGGCAAACATTTTACAGTGTGGAACGTAATGCTCTTCTAAACGACGAAATCTCGTGTTCAGTCCATTTACGTCTTTTGGACTCGATAAAATAAGAATTTCATTTTGGCAGACCAAGAAAAGTTGTCTTGTCGGCAAAGGTCTTTAGATTTTACCGACTTTTATCTCAACAAATGAAGTTCACTGCAAGCTGAAGTATGGTTTATTCAAAGTCTTAGAGCTGAATTATTTCCGAGCACATAGGAAGTGAATGAGGAATGATGGGATGTTAATTTATAGAGGCGAATCATTGCTCTGATTACAAAGGGAAATAAATGGGCAGGACATGACTTGGACTAAGGAACCAGATTTTGGAAGTGACTTATTAAGGTTTTCCGTTTGAAGAACTAACGGATTTCCAGTCGGATCCATGAGTGGCATGCTCTCTGTAGACGCATTTTTCAAGAACATGCCAACATAGATTGTCAAGCAGTTTGCATATGTGGCATGAACGTAAATGTTAGTGAGGTGGTGAAGTAGCTGAAACGATACTGATGGAACTCATGGGCGACATGTTCGATCAGTAAATACATTCATACGCAGATAATTGATATAAGTGCTTGAGAAGAGAATCCATCTGATAGGCACATGTGTGAGAAATACAAAACGCCCCCAAAGCAGATACTAGGTGCTGACGAGGGCAATGAAAAACCCAGTAGAACCGGAGAGATGAATGCATGGAACGTCTACTGCGAGAGTGTCTGGAAAATCTCAGCGGATTAGTTCAAGATACACCTGCACATTTAGTTTGCTGTGCGTTGGAAAAAAAAACCAGAAAGAGGGACTTTGTGTTGGATGCTACCAAATGTTAGCAAAAGAATTCAGGATTCAGAATTTGCTGGTATACGTTGAAAAATGTAAACATTGGATACAGCAAATTCAGCGATTATTTCTGCCTAGAATGCGCGAGTAATAACCACAGAAATGTTAACTGTAGAGATTTGCTGTTACAAGAATGTAAGTGGTAAGTAGAAAAAATGACAACGTTTCTAATGAACGTTCTTTCTATCGTCAACATTCCGCACTCAACGGCATGGTCTCGTGAAAAAAAAATTGTAAGTTGTTAAACACACGCAGTAGGTTTTCGGATCCAGTGTCCTACACTATACTATGTTTTTAAACCCTTATAGTAAACGGAACGTAAACGGCAGTAGAGCGAATGAATCGGCGTCAACTCACGCAGGTTCAATTGCATTTCATGTTTGAGTGGAAATCCGCTCCCATCGGTTGTCGTCGAAATGCTAGCATTTTCAAATGGTGGTCGTCGTGACAGGGATTCGTTATTGACCTTCCTCGGCTTTAAAGATTTTATCTCTTCCACAAAACTTTTCAAAACAACGATCCACCGTTTTATCACTAGTGATTCCTATGCCAAATTCAACCTTAAGATTACGAACCGTTTCAAAGCCTTTAAATTCGTGGCTGAATTCACATAAGGAATCTGATTCGCTTCTTTTTTCACTTTTATCGTAATGGCCTAAATTGGAAAGAAGTTGTAAAAAGTCGGGAAATTCTATATCGAGAAATTGGACATTTCATGCTGAATAGCAGATACTTTGTGGCGGTCTCTTTATTTGTAAGCAAATTCTTAGTAGTTCATCTCGCGTTTTTCACTTGTAGTTATAAACAGCTGGTTGTTTTTTACTTGTAGTTATGAACAACTGGTGGAGATGAAGACATCTCACTATACATTCTTTCAACCTGTCGAAATGGCGATGCTTGTTAGCGACCGTATGGATCATCATCGAGTTTTACGACATCTTTTGTACAAAATTGGCTTCCTATTCCAGTCTCAGGTAACAGTTTATCAACATTGTAGGTCAGCACTATTTTTTATAAAGAATAAAAGTGGTCCAATACATCCATATCAGTTTATATACGATGATATCGCAAATTGGTTTTGGAAAACTTTGCATTCCAGGATGACCACCTTGACGTATTCGGTAATCCACATCTCACTGGAAAGACAGGAACTGATATACAGGATGGCAAATGCACGTGGATCAGTGTTCGTGCAGTTCAAAAGTTGCTTGACAAACCGGAACTGGACGTATTTAAGGTGTAACACAGACAAATAAGAGGCTAAATTAAGCCTCCCATGATTTAGTTACCATTTTTCTTCTTAAAGTGGGAAGCCATTAATCAAAGCAAAAAAGTGTTAATATGTGAATACTTGGATACATAGACGACCCGTTTTCACGAGCTGTACGAACTCCAGCACATTCTTCATTCGTTTCTTTGCTTAGTAATCTTCGTTCCATGGTGGTGACATGATTTCAGCATGGCGGTTGTGAGCCTCATACTGTTATCTGTAATACATCGGTAGCTGCCTGATTGATCTTACTTACAAACATCTCCGTTCAACGTGTAGGGCGTCGTTTTAGGGGACGCTTCCATCCTCGTTGAGTCTTCTCTACTGCTGTTTTCGTCCATCTGTCATCTATTCTTCTCATTATAAGACCGACCGATCGATACTTCGCTATCGACGTGTAGTCTTCTAGGACTCGAAGATGAGGTAAATTTCGAAGATCAGAGCTTCGCATTCCATCTACGTGTTGAATGTGCCGGTTATATTTCAAAAGACATTATTCAAGCACTCTGTGAATACTGCGCAATATTCGTGACGCTCTTTAGGTACCAATCAACGTCACTGCTGCATAATAGAGTTCTAGAAGGGCCGCTGGATCGTAAAAGGTGAGCACAGATTTTTGGGCCCTTCAGTTGGTAGGTGGCCTTTTTAGAGGGTGGAATCTGACCCATGCCGCTCTCCTCGTTTTATATAATTTCTTCTTCATATTGCGCTCTATGTTCACTGAACGCCTAAAGTACACGTGAGAGAAGATGGTCTCTGTAATTAGAGAACTATATAATGTAATTTGTTCGCCTTCGCACCATAGTTTCTTCACGAACTGGGTCCTCTTCCGATTTATGCGTAGTGTGATCCTTTTTCCCGCTTCGTTGAGCTCAATGATCATCGTCTCTGCATTGTTGGTACTTCTTGAGAAGATGATAAATGTCAGCAGAGCAAAGACTTATCAGGAATTTTCCATAAATATGTATGCCGTTCTCGTCCCAATCGAGTGATTTCATTATCCACTGCATTGCGGCAGTAAAGAGTTTTGGCAGTACGGTGTGGCCTTGTCGGACCAATTTCCGGATGGTTATGGTAGGAGGTGGACGCGAAAGCTGTATTTTCGTGGTGCAGTTCAAATAACAGTCAGGTAGAGCTCTTATGCAGGGCGGATCCACTTCCTGGTTCGCAATCGCTGATAGGATTGCATTCGTTTCGATGCTGTCAAACCCTTTTGTTTGCTAGGAACACCTCCTGCTCTTGATCTTGACTTTTATGGACTGAAAAGTAGTAATAGCAATTATCTTATCACCATTGCAATTGTCTAAACCTAAGAAAGGTTATGATGGAGGTGTAGAACAATCGCTATGATCTTTTATCAATGGTGTTTTATTAAGGCAAATTATGGAAGAGGAAATCCTGAAAACGTAGATAATATCAGAAATCTTCTATACCGGCTGGACATTCAAGAGGACTTCATGAACTTCGAGAAAAAATATTCTGATAAGGTGAGTAATTAGGTCATGTGAAGATGATTTGGCATTGTTATTCACATTTTTGTGTTCAGTTAAAGAACGACATCAACCAGGTACCGCTTGAGCTGTCACCATTGAAACCAGTCTTACGTGCCGTCGTTACTAAATTACAAGGCAGAGAAAAGTGAATCTCTTCACATCTTCTTTGGAACGGTTTACCATAGCAAAGCATTTCTTTCTTTGAAAAACGTTGGTACTCTTAAAGGCAGTAATCATATTATTGAATAAATATTTCATTGCCCTTGTAAGATCTATTCCGAACGAGCTTACCGAGTTACGTTCTTGTCGATCTTATAAGGTTTTGTTATGTTTGGGTAAAGTAGTTGTTGTTAGTCGAACAATCAACAACTTTGTGAACTGCGTATTGGAATCCCCCTTGTGGTGGTAGAAAGCATGGTTATTGAATAATATTAGACACACACGTATAACAATAATTCTTTTCTCTGCTCTGTTTAGCATTATACACTCCGCACAACAACTGATCATTTTGCCGTCTTATAAGTGGAGATATCATAAGATGGGCGCGTGTGGCACAGTAGTCTGGGGAACTCTACAATTCACATGGGATCGATTGCCGTTCCATAACCTACAGTATTATTCTCCCACTTATTTTCTGTAAAAGCTTCGCATTCCATCGAAACTCTACCCATTACAGGAGGAATATAAGCAGCACTGTTCCAATACAGACAGTTCATTCATTCGTGCCTCGATGTGTGTGTGTCTGTCTGTATGTATGTATGTATGTATGTATGTATGTATGTATGTATGCATGTATGTATGTATGTATGTATGCACGTATGTATGTATGTATGTATGTATGTATGCATGTATGTATGTATGTATATATGTATGTGTGTATGTATGTATGTATGTATGTATGTATGCATGTATGTATGTATGCATGTATGTATGTATGTATGTAATGTATGCAGGAAGAATTAGGGCTATTTAGAAACGCGAGGTGAGAGGAGAAATAAATCTAGAAACGAACAGTGCACCTTATAGATTGTTTTAGAATTGGCCTGCTACGTATGATGGGAGTCAGATGAGTGAAATGTCTAGACTGTACGGTGAAGCCGCAGATGATCTCGAAAAACCTCTGACGGATATCCATTGCTAGAAATGAAGAGCGACGTAAGGCACGCCATCACTCAGAGGTAACCATAATAGGCCCGCTGAAAGGTTACCCATAGTAGATTCGTAATAGCTCCATATAGGCTTAGGAACAAAAGAAGACATTGATCGTCCATATGCCAAGGTTCAATGAAAGTTGATACTGGCATTATTGTTCCGCTATGTGCCATCTAACACTAATACGATTTCTGAGTGGTGGATCATCACCATAAGATAATTTTGGTTGGCGATCGACCAAGGAGCGTCCTGTATCCTGGGGAATTGGGTGACGCTGCTACATTCAATTGCTATATACACTTGGCACGAAACATGTTGATTTTGATGACGGCATAACCAGCGAAGAGTTAGTCACAGTGAAGATTTGTAAAAACACCGTATAAGCTTACTAGTAAAGTAAGACTTTCTAACCGTAATCGTCAGCATTTCCATCCAGAATTTATCCACAGCCAATTATTCTTGCAATGATAGCGAAGGCGCCAAAACGTTAGCCTAATAAAGTTTGCCACACATTGTTTGAGCTTATCAATGAAAAAATACATCAGGTGATTTATGTCGAGGTTAAATGAACGTTGGTCCTACAAAAGCAGGGGTCGCAGTTCTTCATGAAGGTTCTAAACAAAAAGGCATGATGCCGTTCTCGAACAAATAGCGCACTCACTGGGCACGCAGGCGCCACAGGTACGAGTGGAAATTCCACCAACGCTCACTCCAGTCGCTCGACCGTTAACGAAATGACAAATGTTCCAGATACTTTACACTAAATGTTTTTAACTGTCAAGCGTTCACATCTCTTGTTATCACTACACTTTGTAGGCAATTATGCTTCATAGCTATATTAACGCCTAGAGACGACGCCTAAATCAGTTTGACTGACGCATCTACTTGACGTTTAATTTTTCGCCGCATTCGCTATGAGTTGATGTCAACTCATATCGGCCATTGAGCGCTTTCAAGGCAACAGCTCCTGCTCTTGTGGTTTAGTTTTTCCTATATAATTCTCATTAATGAAACCAGTTGTTGGCACACACATACAAACAGACCACAATGCGCTCACCGCCCGTGTGGAATCACCATGGTCGACCTGGAGGAATTCGCCAAAGACCCACGTCATGATGCAGGGCCGCATTTGCGAACACAACAATGCTTGAAGAACCCCTGGACGTCTCGTGCGATTAAAACGAGCTGTTCAGTTGGTTTGTCTCAGGTGTCCTCTTTTTTCTCATTCGCTCATTCGTCTTCAGTTAAACGTTTTACGATTGCTATTTGCATACTTAAACAGATATGATCTACTTTTTCTTAGCTTTTGGGCGATGTCAATAAAATTGTCCACTTGCAAATGGGAATGCCCAGCCTTTAATGTACCATCAGCGACTTCCTTCTCGCTTTTTCTCCACACTGTCGAGCTGGGACGACGGCACAAAGGAGCAGCGCTGACGTGTCGTTTGCAGTTCGCTACCACAACTATTCGTCAGGACGTACATATCTCGGTCTCATTCTTCACCAACAGTTGGAATAAATGGCAACTGTATAAACACCATCCGTGTTTGTCGATCGTGTGATGGGGCCGTCCACTAGTTGGCCTTAGTCCGGGACCTGTAGGAATTCTTAAAACATCAATTCTGAGCACTTTGTAAGGAAATCCGATCGTCGTCGGTGTTTCAAATCTCATTGATTAGGCGTACGTCGGTGCAGCGAATCTGTTTATTCATCTTCTCGAACCAATCGTCCACCCATCCCACTTCCGACGTCCTTACACGCATGTGACGCATTGCACGACGCGAATTGTATTATAGTAATCCACTTTGTCGTGATTTTATAGTCACTTATTGCCAGAGGAGTATGTCAAACCAGAGGAAATTGTGAAGGCGAAGTTATGAGCTAGATTTTCATCGTTTCCTTCACCTTTCTCTCATTATACCTGAAATTTTCCATGACGATTGCGCTCTTATGCCGATTCTGATCTTAGCAAACCAGTGGTTCTCTTCGCATTTCATTCTGCGATGACTGGCCAGAGCACTTTAGAGTCGTTATGTCCTTAATACTGCATGGGAAACATTAGAATACTGTTTCAGTTGATCTTATCAATGTTATGCTATGGTTCGGAAAAGAAGAGAGATTTTGTCGAAGGCGATCGTCGCCAGGACGTCTAAGAGCAACGTTGAAGGTGTCCGCTTTGAAGTTAGAAGATTCTTAACATCCAGAACTTCGTAGGAGGTGATGAAGTTAGCAGATTCCTAGCATCTAGAACTTAAGGAAGTGAAAGAGTGAAAGTATGAGTGGTGTCCATGACCCTAATACTGCCAATACTGAAATCTGACATCGCTTCCCCCCAATCGCTCCGTATTTCATTTTGTTTTTGATATTCATCATGTGGTTTCGTGAAATTCTTATTTCTACAAAAGCTGTGATGTTAAACAAGGAAGTGAGTAGGATCATTCTGTTGTATCTTCGTTAATAATCATTTTTTATCCGTCTGTTCGCTTTTGCTCTCCATTCGTTTATAGAAAAGTTGATTTTCCTTCATATTTGCTTCTTTCGGTATCTTGCAAAACCTGCATTTTTCATCGTCTAAGATTTAATCGTTCCACATCTACTTATTTCATCGGAATTTGGTCGATGAAGGCATATTATTTGATTTGTCTTTGAGTTTTTTCTCGTCATAAGGGTAATTGCTGCTCGTATTAGCACTATCGTCTGAGAACACTCTTGAAAGACTAAGCTGCGTTAGAATTTCACATGTTAACTGCAGTTTTTCCATGGTTTCTCACTTCCTTTTAGGGTATATTTTAAACCCACGACTATCGAGTTCAGGAATGTGCTGTCTTTGTGGTGTCCTGATCTTGGTTGGTTTCGTAGCGAGCCAGAATCCGGTGTTCAAGCGATTTGAGTATAAACATTCATTCCGAGCTCCTAATCTCGCCCAACGGGATCACTCAATTCCTTTTTGGACGGTGAGACCCTTCGATTTCCGTATGATTTGTTTTTCACTTTGTTCTGTGATAGGTATACAGCTGAAAAAACACCACGTTATTGAATGGAGAGTGAGCCCTGCTTCTGTCGTAGTGGGGAGTGTCCTTTATGATCTACTGATCATCAGGAGGTCTGAATGATTCTGATGAAATCTCCATTAGTTTCAGCTGTTTAGCAGAGTTATTCAGTGAGTTTAACTATTTCGAGGAGCACGAAAAGTGTTCTGCTCTTTGGTCAGGGTCTTTGTGAAGAAGGTTAACAACCATGTCGTTGTTTTTTTTGCCCTGAAATGAACATCGCATGGAAATAGTTGGTAATGGCGGTCTTGCCAAGCGATTATTATTCCAGTTCTTTGCCTACTTGGGTGTTATGTTCTCGTATTTTTCTGAGTACTGCAATGGCTCTGGTTTTCAAATTCCCGACCTAGGTAGAAGTTAGTTTTCCTTCTGCGCTTTCTCTCATAAGGACCTCAGTTTTAGGGGCACCTCAGTCCTGCTTATATTGAGTCCTGGTTTCCTATGCTTTAAGTACGGTACTTCTAATGAGTTTCGTAACCGTGTGGATTCGTTGCATCGAACCATCTTCAGAAAAATGCTTATTCCTATCTATTAATTCCGTTGAGGTTAACTCTAGTAAAACATTTTCAGACGAGAAACAAGTCTGTAGGTAATAGTTGAGCATATGCTTTAGATCTTCCTTACCGTTTTTCAACACGGTCCTGCTTCTTTTTCGTTGTACAGGTACTTTGCATTCCTAGAGGATGATTGTCGGTAGGTTGTCCACATGTTCTGATCTGATCTTGTCTGGTTGGTAGTGTACGGTTCTTTACCGATAGGGCATCACAGCGGCCGTCAGAATTGCGGGAACGTTTAAGCTCATATGCTCAGCGCAGCGGTTTCGCCAGATGCTAACTGCTGCAACAGATTTTGAAGAATAGGTGTTACTTTGAAACTCGTGGTGCTGACGAGACTTTGGTCAGTCGAATGATGAAAAAACGAGTCAACAGTTTGAAATCAACATTTACTGACATAGTGACATTTGAAGTGAAGTCAGAGTCTTCTTATTTCCTGAACGGAAATTCTTTACATGGCGAAGATCCATAGAGTAAATGCGAAGTGTCGTGTATATCCTCCCAACGGTTTACCGCCTCATCGTGCCTGGGAGGTATTCCTGGGTGTCGGACTGCGATGTACAGTGGGGATTCATTCCCTGGCAGGATCTCCCAAGCTGAAAAGAAGTCCGACGTTTCTATCATGAAGCCTAGCTAAGAGTAAACAAATACCAGGATCCACCACCGTCCTGGTATCAAAGTCGCATAGTGGCAAATCTCTCTCTGATCCACAAGGACTGCGACTGCTGGTGGTGGTGAAGACCTGGGGCAAACTTTTGCCAGGCTGGTTTCGAGATTCTAGGAAACCACAATGGCTTAGCCATCAAATCTACGAAAAATGGAGATTATGCTGGGACCAGCACAACCAGTGAGGACGGGCCATTCAAGTGTTAAGTGTGTGTATGCAATTGCTTTCTCAGAGGAAAAAATTGCTTCTATAGGCAGGTGTGTTCACAATTTGCCTGCCTAGAACGTACTAGTGCATCGTTGAATTAAACCCTTAACGTTGGCTTGGTGAATTTAAGCTGTTAAACGTAGATTGTATGGAGTGCTTTTAATGAGGCCTTGGCGCACAAGTAAAAGGTGCTCTTCAATAAACGGATGGTCACAGGTTCGAGCACTCACTCAAAACCAGCAAAGCCCTCTTTCCCTTCAATTCAATATTCAATTTTCCCTTCAATATCTTCAAATTGATACCAGATTTGACGGGTGATTGCTGTGGCAAAAAGATCGATAGATATAGCTGAGAGACGTGCGAAACAAAGGACCCGCATGGTGTGGTGGTGAACGCGTTACTCCCCGGAAAGGATAATAGCGCGTTCGTTCCCCACCATAGACACCTGCGGTCCAGAGTTTTGCAAATATCTCAGCAACGTTGTGGTTGTATTTCGCTTAGTAACCTGCCATGAAAATTATAGAAGGCAGAAAACAAAACGTTAAACATTGATACCAGATTTGTCTGGGAGGATAAAAACAACAATTGATACATCGGTAGGCTTCCGGAAGTCATTCTACAGGCCAAATATGCATTCTTTACTACTAGGATGCTTAGTGTAGTCGAATGCATGGTGTATCCGTGACAGCTAATATCAACCCCGGAAACTCTGTTCGTTGTTAACGCTGATTAGCTAGAATTTAAAAAGTTGTCTGCTGGTATATCAAGACGTCATTCTGGTTTGAAATGTCGCAAAGGAAAATTGTAGGTGTCTGGCGATGCGATAGCATCCCAGGATCAGTTACGTCTTGCTCCTTCAATGCGCAGTCGCAAAGGCATTGCCTGGAACAAAAGACCAATGGTGGAAAGCGAAAATTTTCAGGTGGGCCTAAAACGTTTAAATTCTTTTTGCAATCGACATTTCCATGTCTAACAGTGTACACGAATTTCCAGCGTTCATTCCGGTAGTTGATTTTAAAAATATACTGTTGTAGGTCGATGTTAGTCTTAAAGTTACTGGCCAAGGACGGATCGGAGCTGATGGAATGGCTATTTGGTAACCTGTTTCTCATTTTCAACTTATAAACCGCCTTCTTGTTTTCTATAGTTAGACTTTTAAGGTATACTGCACATATGGGATCACTTGGTCCAGTGTTTGGTGCCAATGATTTTTGGACTGGAATGGGTGAGAAAGATGTGGTTACTTCTCAGTTCAATCATGTTCTTAAGGCGTTTGAGTTGTTATGGCGGTCGTTATCAGAAGATTTCTTCAATTTGCGCCAAAGTATTCTATTTTGCCGCTTAACTTCTTTCGTTATGATTTTTGTAACAGTATCTCTTCTGTTCGTCTATTCGGTTCGTGAGCTTATTGATTTCGATACTTACTACTAATATTAAAAAGTTGTCATTTTCCTTCTTATATTAATGTTTATATTTCCATTACTATGACTACACTATGGCGAATCTTACGAAATGAGCTATTTAGGGATTTTCCTTGATTCATTCGATAACGATGGACAGAAGAACAATCCTATGATAGCTGTCATGCTCAACGATGGCACTCGCTCCTACAACCATGCTACCGATGGGAGCCAGCAGATTCTTAGTAGTACGCATAAAGAATCCTATTTTGAATAACTCTGCTGGTATTTCAAATTATATCAACTAATATTTAATCTGAAGGGCCGCTAAGGATGTACGCTTTTCACTTTTTTTTTATGTACGCTTGGGCGCATACTATGGTTTCTTCATTCATATTTTGTATTGCTGACGAGCGGTTTAAGTAGAGGTGTTCATTATTGGGTTATACTTGAATACGTGGATGGTCCGTCCTCACTGGTTGTCCGGATCCTAGCATAATTTCCATTTTGCGGATTTTTGCTGGTTTAGCCATTGTGGTTCCCTCGAATCTAATGCTCAGGCTACCCAAAGCCTGCTCCAGATCTTCACCACCACAGGCAGTCGCCGCCCTTGTGGATCAGATTACGAGATTTATCACCATGCGACTAGTTTGATACCAGGACACTGGTCAATTCTGGTATTGGCTTAATCTTAACTGGGCTGTGATGGAAACACTGGACTCCTCAGCTTGGGAGACCCTGCGGGGGGATGAATTCACCATACATCGCACCTCGACACCCAGGAACACTTAGCGACGATGAGGCGGTAAACCGTTGGAAGGATTGTTAGGTTATGGTGTACATAAAATCTTTACGACTTTTTAAAGTATTTTGTTTAGTGAAGCATTGTTAACCAAGGCAGATCGATTGAGTAACCTTTTGTCTTCTCTGTTTAACTATCGTGTAAGCGTGTAAACTTTGGTTTCTACGTAACCAATTCTTTCCGTCTTCGATGATACCCCTTGTCCATGGTCAACGTGATAGACTTAAGCTAAACTGTGGATTTCAGGTTGTCAGCGAGATTTTCGCAACAAACCCTACCCAGTTCGTCTCAGAATAGAGTATTTGAAGAATGTTCTAACTATACATGTTGACGATGGTATGCAGCCAACTCCCACATACGAAGCCTGCATAAGGTTCATTTGTGTTTTTGTCATTATTTTCAATATTTCCGTTCAACTGTTTGCGTTTCATCACCTGTTGTTCGCTTCACTTAATCATTAATAGTATGAATGACTTTTCTTTATGGGCACTAATAAGTTCTGAGCCATCGCGTTAACGTAAATCGAAGAACGAAATCGAACTCTTGACTAATCCGGGGGAAATACCGTAAAAGGTGAAGCTCCCAGTGATGATCAATCCCTGAAGGATGTGCTATGCATACGACTTCATTAAGCACAGTTGAAGGTGATTGAATGCATATCTGGTCTTTACAATGACTCGCGGTAGTCTACCAACATGTCGAGCCAGTGCTGCTATCCTCCCAGGCAAGTCTGATACCAATTTGCCAACCCCAAAAGAATGGAGGCATTGGTGGTCCATGGGCGCGGGACCGATCCTACGTGTGTGTTGCATGGCGACCCCGACCGTCACACGCGCGGCGAGCATGATGTCATAACAAACATTGGATGATCAAACATACGATAGCTTGTTGCTTCGAAATCTCTTTTTGTGCATAATTTTAGTCTATATTTATGGATCATTTTCGAGTTTTAGGATCGAAAATATCCACTTACCCAGGAACGGTCACTTTGGTGTGTCAGCAGCTACTGGGGGACTTGCTGGTAAATTTAAAACACTTATGATGTTATTTTTTTGCTTGAATTATATACTTTTTCTTTACAGATGACCACGATATATTAGAGTTCTCGGTGTTTTCTTTGGTGACGGAACTTCGAACTTCTGCTCCTACCGGTCTTCCACAAGACGAAAAAGTAAAATATGATCAGGAATTTGAGCGCCAAATGAAGGAGTATGAAGCAGAACGTGCTAAGTGGGTAATATTTCAGTTAGAACTAGATTTCTTTGCTAAGCTGGTTTTCCAAATCTTTTCGAAGCCCGGCTATTTTTCAGCAAGTGGTATCTCCTGAGGTTGTAATGTATTTGAAATTTTTAGGTTCAAAGAACGACATCCGGATTTGAAAGATGAGGACTACGACGAAGCAAAGTACTATGAGGACGCAACCGTTCGTGAGTTGCGGCAGCTTTCCCAGAGGCAGAGCAGTATACTTCAGGTAAATAACAGGCAATTCTCGCGTTATGATGATGTCTATTAACTGATCGAGCGAAAACTGATTTTTAGATCTTGCAAAAAGTGGAGCAGAAACTACAATATATTCAGCAAGGTGGGGCAGTCCAACCGGCGCAACCAGGTGGACAGATTGGTCTGTTTCTTATTTTTAAACTGTTATTTTAAGAAATGTTTTCTTATACAGCATGTTTAAAATCGGTTTTGGAAATTTAATATGCGTTCGAGTAGTAGCAAATGAATGATTTTTAATATTGTTATGTAGTAACATTTAGTGAAGCGTTCTCCTCTATCCTTTTTTCTTGTGAGGTAATTGTGGGAAGATTCGTAGCTAGTTAGTAAATGAGGGAAGAATGATAACCCGTGTTTTGACAACCTTTGTCTTTGCTTTTTCAAGTCTCAACTTTCGGAAGTCGCAGAGTCAGTACAATGAAAATAATTGGCGATATAATCTAAGTCCTAAAATTAGGAAAATATAGAAAAGCAGCTGAGAGACAGGAGAAACGAAGGACCCGCATGGTGTGGTGGTGAACGCGTTAGCACCCGGAAAGGGTAATAGCGTGTTCGATCCCTACCTCAGATAGCTGCGGTCCGGAGTTTTGCGAATATCTTAGCATCAATATAATCCCAAGAATTGTTTTCTTGTCTGAACGGTTTTTTTCGTAAAAAAGTAAGATAGAAACTAATTTGTGGGAATCTCAAGTACTACTGTTGCAGGTGGACTACTTCAACACGAAAAGAACGAAATCTTACAGTCATTGAGGGATCTTACTCAATCACTTCGTGATCAAAAACAATACGTGAACGAGATCTTTACTAAAACGTACAATTTGGAACAGCGATGGGGACAGGTGGGTCCAATGAAATGAAGTAGAATGTGTCCTGCTTTTTATAGCGGAAGGTTTTTGCTTGCAAGATGGGTTCATTCTTAGTTCATTTTCGACTTTCTTAGCATAATGTATACTTTCGGATGACCACTTCTGTTTAGGGTGCCCCCCATGTTGGTAGTGCCAATAATGTTGACAGCACCATGCATCAGAAGGTAGACAGTCTCCTGAATGAGGTTCGAACTCTGCGCGCAAATCAACTGCAACAGGTGAGTTGTCGTGTTCTAGTTCTTCACATATTGGTGAAAGAAAGTCCCAGTAAGTTCCAACAGTTTGCTTCTACTCGAATGTAGAAAGGTGAGTTTCTGATTATATAATACGGAAGAGAGTTCCATTTGAAGCGTGCATCATAGGGAACAGAGCATTAACATTAACTTTAAAGGTTACATAGTTGTATTGCTGCTAACGTGTATTACTTCTTGTAATTGGGTTAAAGTAGTCGCATGGTGGCAAATCTCCCTCTGATCCACAAGAGCGGCGACTGTCTGTGGTGATGATGATCTGGAGCAGACTTAGGCCTGGCTGACCTAGGGACTCCTGGGTACCACAGTGGCTAAACCACCAAAACTCCGAAAATTTGGAGATTATGCTGGGACTCGCACAACCACTGAGGACGGTCCATCCAATTATCCAAGGAAGTACTAGGTTAAAGTGCTTAAAAAAGTCATACAGCTTCATAGTTGCACTTCACATTACTTCAATAGCGGATGTAAACGGCGGTGCCAATAGGTCTAGTGCCCTATACTTTTTTTTGGATATTTCATCGGCTCTTCTTCGCCAATAGTGCGAATCCAAAACATTTTCCGCCCGTTTTTCCATTTTCATGGTCGTCGTCTGTGGTGGAATTCCGCAAGAATTCAGTAACGTATTACCAACATGCATTACCGTATTTGTTTGTCTACTAATTTCCTCTTCACAGTATAACAACTGTTTCTGGGTCGAGCTATTTTTGGCGTGGTAAGAATGAATACTGTGTGGTAATCGAAAACTCTGTGCTGTGTAGTTGAATGCTTATGATAAGCCATTGTTTCTAATCAAAGTCTTTGCTAAGAAGAGAATTGCCAGTGAATAGTGGATGAGGAGTACTGTTATCTACTAAAACTCTTTATGCGTAAGCAAAACTGTGACAAAATAATGAATTTGCATTAATGTCGAATCAATGTAGTCGTACCCTGTCCACGCTGAATGCTGAATGTTGGTCGAACGTGGTTTATTTGGAAATAAACCGCAGTTGCCAGTATCCTCCCACTTTTATTATGATGTACCGCTTTGTTCATGTGGACTAAAGATCTGACCTATTGTAGAAGACGTGATGTCAGTAGTGTTGTCGAGGTCCAACTGTACGAGATTGAACACTGCAGATGTTTGCCTTCTCTTCAAAAAAAAAAATGAAGAAAACATGCCTCGATCCCCGTTGATATGCCTTGCACTGTGCAGTGCAAATATGACCCACCTGCAGCCGGTGTCCTTTTCCTGAGGTATGAACGTGTCTTGAAATGATATTATATTCTTACGGATACATCCACACTGAGAAGCGAATGATCATAGATGGGGAACACTTGTTTGTGAGAATTTCAACAACACCTGACTTATAAGGTAATGACCAATCTGTGTAGAATTGTAGTTTAACAAGAAATAATTGGTTAAAGGAAGAGCAACTTTTTGCCGCTATTCACACTTCTCACATGTTTTAGAGTGGAAAAGCTGCTTCTACGGATTGTCCAGCTATCTCGTGCCTATCGTCAAACCTCTTCATAACCATAGTCGTTGTTCAAGGACTGGCAATTGTAGGAGTGATATTTCTCAGGTTTGTTTTTTCTTTTCTCATGGCTTATCCTTCTATGGAGCTCTGTTTGACTCCTGTAATAAGTACTGTGAAAATGAGGTTATTTTTTCAGAAGCAAACCCGATAAGGCAAAATTCTACTGAGCCACATACATGTTGTTATTTTTGCTACATGGAGATTATGCGACCACTATATCACACTTTCTAAGAACTGTGGCCGATTTAGGTGTTCATCACGTGCTTGTTACAATAACCTGTCTTCTCCTTGAGTGAGCGCTCTTACACATTGGCGACTCATAGGTTCACCTGCCGAATTGAATTACCGATAATCTTTCTTCTTTTTCTTTGAATTAGTAACTTTTTCTGTAACTTAAATGCCAAAACGTTGGCATTGTCGAGAACGGTTGTTTGATCATGGTCATATTGATTTCGTAATGTTCATATTGCATATAACGTCTGGGTTTTCACACTATTTGGGTGCATGACTGTTGTTATTGTTATTAAAGCTGAAATTACATAAAGTGTTTAAATTTTATGCAGTAGTTACTAATCGGGAAGAGAAGATGAGTGATCACAAGGCTAAAGGACTAGACTAGCGATCCTCTAGCTGTGTGGATAAGTACGCATTCTATCGTAGTTGTACGAATTTAAATTCGTAAATTGATATATCTTAGGATAAAGGAGCTAATTTCCTTCAAGGCAATGATCGAGGAAAAGATAAAGAATAAATAGCTCCTCAGAAGTAATACTAGACAGGCGTTAAAGGTCTCCAGAAAGTTTTCATTTGGGGACTAGTTAAGGCTGCTCAACTATATTGTCTTGTTAAGAACTGTCCGTACAACTATCTCAAACCTTAGTTCCAATTACACTACGTCCATATAAACACTTAAATTCTGCATTGCATCTTTTATTAACCCATAGTTATTATTCGTAAACCATCTATGTGTGGTATGATATGATTTCTCCAGTGGAGACGAACACTGTAGAACTTCTTTTATGTCGATACTCTTAACTCTGCAGTTCTGGTAAGTACACGACTAATCTAGTCATATCACATCTAATAAGTTTGGCAAAGGAATCCAGTTTGTCTATAACAGACTGTGAATTGAGTAGCTGTTGAAGACTAGGCGTTAATTCACCGATTTCGCCATAGGGTACGATCTGCAATACAATTGTTGATGACAAAAACTGAAGAACAGTCTCGATAACGGTATGTATATGAAAGAGGATCGATTGTGTATAGTATGGTAGATCCGATAAACGCCAATAAAGCGGTAGTGATATTCTGTAGTAAAAGAACATAGAACCATAGCAGCAAAATTTCGTGTATGTTAACAGCTCGTGTTTCATGACGTCATACATATGGGATGAGGGTAGACTTTGCCCAGGCTGGCTTCGGTGCTCCAGGGAAACAATGGCTATGCCAGCAAAACTCCGAAAAATGGAGATTGTGCTGGGGTCCACACAACCAGTGAGGACGGGCCATCCAAGCATCTATATACATGGAATAAGGATCTGGGCTTTGTTGGGTATAAGTGTAAAATAAACGACTAACTTGTGCATCCACTAACAAGAAGAGATTATCACGCGTCTGCATCTTTGCCGGCGGTAAGTTCGGTAAAAAAACTGTGAACTTATTGTCGTTATTCCACAATAGCTGATTACAAATATCCAACGGAACCTAGGACACCACTATTATGTTTAGACTGATTGAGGAAACCATTTTAAGTTGTCGTGTGCGCCTGACAAACTTGAAGATAACACTCACCCACTGCAGAGCCCTATCACATAGAAGCTCGCTCGGTCGAAACCTTCCTTTGTAGCGCATTTTCTCACAAGTAATAATGTAATATCCCATATAATAATATTTCAATTCCGGTCGAGTTTCCAATAACGTACGAGTAAGACAGATTTCCCTATTAAACTAACCAAATTAATGGGATAACTGACTACAGAGAAAAGCTTCTAACACTAGTTGCTGGATAATCTATGTAGCAAAAGCAGCACCAAGAATTTAACCCTCTTTTTTCCTCTAATTTGCCGTAATTGTCATACTTCCACAGAGAAACGGCTGAAATTCTTTCACTACCTACCTCAGAGCTGAATACGTCCCTAAATTCAGAAAGCTGTAATCCGGATCATAATACATATATTTCGATGAAACACATCTCGGTAAGATGTCAATCACACTCACAGCCAAAAGTTTACCGTCAAGGATATACCATTGATGATATGAACCATAAGCCAATTGCGGAGTCAACCTAAATGAGAATTTACGAAGCATATAGCAGAAAGCTACAGAAAGGAACCATCATATCCAACACAATTTGCAACATTACATGTTCTTTCTAAATAATACACGGCCAGCTTTTGAGTTTGTTAAAATTAGAAGATATCTGAATAGTATTTTACAGTGCTCTACCAACGGTTTACCGCCTCATCGCTGCTGGAAGGTGTTCCTGCATGTTGGGGTGCGATGTACAGCGGTGGGATTCATTCCTCCGGCAAGGTCTCCCAAGCTGAGAGAGAGTCCGGCATTTCCATAAGGAAGGCAAGCTAAGAGTAAACCGATACCAGGATCCACCACCGTCCTATTATCAAACTAGTCGCATGGTGGCCAATCCTCTGACCCACAATGGCGGCGACTGCCAGCACTAGTGGCGACCTGGGGCAAACTTTGGCCAGGGTGACCTCGGAACTCCAGGGAAACACAGTGGCTAAACCAGAAAAACTCCGAAAAATGGAGGAGCTGAAGCCCACACAACAGGTGAGGACTGGGCGTCCAAGTAAGTAAGTGATTTAAAGTTAACGTTAAGTAAGTTAATGTAACCAAAGTTTCACATTTACAGAGCACAAATACTTACGGCGGTAATTCTTCGTCATAGAGAGGACTATCGACGAGGAACCGATTGAAACCAGATTTTGAAGTAGAGTTGTCGTTGTGAATCTGGAAAAAATATTATGTTTTTGACGAAAGCATTTAAACAAGATAGAAAGATGTTGTTACAATTTTCTGATACTTCTTATAGAGTAAATACGATTCGTTGTAGCGTTCCATAAACTCTGCACTGTCGATGTGAATAAGCTTTACCTAAACATACACTGTTGAAAAGGTTTATAACCCAGTAAACTGTTTCTCGTTCTGTAAATAGCGCACGCCAAAGACGATACTTCCTCACTTGACACTTTTTCGAAGACTTTTACTTCTCGTTAAAATAAAAAAGAGCTCTCCGCATTGATCAATCTCAGGGATGGGCTATGCATTCGATTTCGTTAAGTACCTTTGGAGGTGACTGAATGTCGACAAGTCGACCAATAAACATTATCTAGTAGAAAATAATATCCTCTATAGTAACTTTATTCTATATATCTTCTGGTAGTGATTGACGTCTAGCCAGATGGGACACAAGGAATTATCTGCAACAACGACAACAACGATAGCGGGTCACCCAACTATAATTAGCATCTATCAGCACAATAAGAGCGGTCACCAACGATAAACAGCATCTGCCCACAATTTGAGGATGTCAAGAATAAAGGATACGTTGGTATAAACAATATCATATCCTTTCAATACCAGATGGAACACAATATTGTTTATGCATTTGCCACCATAATTGTAATATACGAGGACGACGCAAGGGTCAACAACAGTACCCGTCTGCCCGCCCCCTGAGGCAGTATAAAAGGACCGCGGTCCTGCTGGTGAGGCCCACATGTCGGATTTCCTTCCACTCGCCATCTCAGTTCCCGCCGCATACCGTCTTCGTCCACCTCTTGGCATAGAATTGTGCTACCGTACTTTATTGTAGGAAAACC